>BLSH010066407.1:209056-251008 GCA_018402905.1 Glandirana rugosa
CCATGCTACGCCGCCTGGGGCGATTTCGATTCCCATCGAGCGTAGCCAGCCGGCACGACCCCCTTAAAGTCTTAAGCTCTATAGGATACGGGGTCGGCCGATGAACTTTCGTCAGAAGTAGTCTATCGAACTCTTTGCGTTTTTTCCTTCTTTTTGAACCCCTTGACGTCTAGGGTCGTCCCTTGGTCCAGATTGAGGAACGTGATCCGTATTCTTTTGACTATACGATACGTCTCGTCCCCCCAATATACGACCACACTCCTGCCGGGGGACCTTCCCCAGTCGAACGAAAAAAAGATAAACGGATCAGATGAGGATCATCCTACACGTATTTGGGGTGAACAGTTACTTCCCGACGCAGCTGACAGACGCAGCCCTTCATTGACAAGTGGGGTTTATGCACATCCTACTAGGAGTAGACTAGGCAAATAGAAAAAAAGCAAGCTGACCCCTTCCAGGGGGCCGTCCTCACACCAGCATATAACCCCCCTGCTCTGCATAGCATATCAGTTTTCTTATGCCTAGTGCAAGGAGTTAGACCTGGTTCCCTGCTGGGATCTGCAGTTCCCCAAGTTTTTCTTCCTTTTTTGCGTTTCTCAAGCTATCTGATGAAGACTGCTTTCAAGTAGCCGGCTGGGGCATAGGATATCTCGAATTCTGAAATTCCCCCAGCACGGCCGACCGATGCGAGCTACCCTTAGCTTTAGCGGGGTCCGCCGCATCGTACCCGTTCCATGCGGGTGGCTAGTGGGTGACCCCCACTTGCGTCCAGTGACTGGGCTGCGCTCGCGTCCAAGGGCGCGTTTGGCCAGCAGCATCCCTCCCCATGGGATGGGAGGAAAGTTTGCTACCAGGTGGCTATCCGCTGCGCCCGTCGGATTGGTGAGTGACCCCCCCTCTCCCCCTTCCAGGCGTGAGGAGGGGGAGGGCTGGGCGATGTGCGGATTTTCTGTTTCGCTGTCCGGTGGAGGGTTCTGGGAAAGGTCCAATTTTGTCACTGTATCTTCGTCCTCCTACCCCCCCGCGCTAGACTGCCATGCGGTTATCCGCCGCCATGCGGCGATCCGCCGCCATTTTGCGGCTGATTTCCACCATTTTGCCATAGCCGCGGCCATTTTGTGGGCTATTTTGGCCTCTAGTGGATGCTCGGCGGCTATTTTGCCATAGTCGCGGCCTGTATAGAGCATGTTTTGGCCTCTTGTGACCGTTTGGCGGCCATTTTTTGTGTGTCTGCCTGGAAGAAAACGTGTGTGAGCGCCGTTTCGCTTCTGAACAGCGGTGCAGACACAGCAGCAGCAAGGCAAGGGGCGGTCAGCACTCCTACTGGGACGCAGCGCTTGAGGGGCTCCTGAACAGCAAGTATTGCTGGCTCTTCTGGGGTGTTGGCGGTGGTGGGCACAGTCCTCCTGGGCATTCTCCCGGTTGTTCTGTGGGTGGTGGTGGGGCTCCTTGGTGGGGGTGTCATGGCCTGTAGGCCTAGCAGGAGTTCCGGTGGCACAATGTCGGCTGAACCGGCAGGTTCTTCCCCGGAGGGGGCGGCAGAAGCACAGGTTGCGCTGGGTCCTCTGGATCAACTAACGTCCATATTGGGGGACTTCTTTTCCCGGGGGGGTGCCGAGCTGTGCTAAGGGGGTGTCCAAAACAGCATCCACCCCCCCATCTTCGGGGAAAGATTCTGAACCGGAAGGGGCCTCAGTGGTCACGGGGACCCCTGTGGAGCTCTCGGATGGTGAGCTGGAGCCCTCGGACGGTGAGGAAGACCAGGGTGTCTCGGTGACGCACGAAAGAGAGCTGGTGGCCTCCCTGATCACCGATATCCATGCGTCTTTGCGGCTGACCCAGGCCAGGGAGTCGCAGAAGACTGCCTACATTTGTAGGTCTTTTAAGCCACCTCAGTCCCCTAGGGCATATCCCTATGATCAATTTTTTGACCAGCTGGTCTATAAGGAATGGCAGCGTCCGCAGAATTCCTTTTCATTGCCCAAACATTTTGCTGTGCGCTATCCCTTTGAGGACAGTTTTGTGAAGAAGTGGGCATCCCCCACAGTGGACCCTCCGGTGGCTCGCCTGAATCAGGCAACGACCATCCCCTTGGAGGGGTCTCCCTCTTTTAAGGATCCGGCCGATAGGCGGACGGAGGCGGTATCCAAGGCACTGCTCTTGGTGGCGGGGTCAGCCATGAGACCAGCTCTGGCGTCAGCCATGGTGGCACAATCTCTTACCGAGTGTGCGACTGAGTTGCACAATGAGTTGAGCTGTGGGTGCTCGTCTGAGACTTCACAGCAGACGGACCATCTGATGCAGGGTCTCCAGTACCTGTGTGACGCAGCTTTGGACCTGCTTCCCATGCTGTCTAAGATGTCTGTTTTTGCAGTCATTATTAGAGGGGTGCTGTGGTTACGCTGTTGGTCGGGTGACCACGCGTTTAAAAAGGGCCTCACGGATCTTCCCTTTCAGGGTGGTCGGCTCTTTGGGGCACAATTGGATGAAATCATTAAGGATTTCTCCCGGAGCCCAGGTGACGGGAATTCCGCTGTAAGCAGGGTCCTGCTCCTTCGGGTCAGAAGAGGTGTTTTCGTGCACCCGGTGCAGCGGGCAGGGGCTCAAGGCCCGGCAAGTCTGCCTCGGGGTCCGGTAAACGGCCCTGGCAGCGCAAGAGCGAAAAGACAGAGGAAACGTCCTCCGCATGATGGGTTGCCCCCACACGTGTCTCGAGTGGGGGGCTGACTTCTGGGGTTCGCAGACAGATGGACTGCCCACATTTCCGACCGGTGGGTGCAGGAAGTGGTGTCCTCAGGATACAGGATGGAGTTCAGCACTCTACCCCCAGACAGGTTCTTCGAATTGAACTTGAGACTCCCTTCAGACGCTCTCCAAACAAAGGGGTGATTGTGCCGGTACCTCCGCTGGAAAGGTTCCGCGGCTTCTATTCAAACCTCTTTGTGGTGCCCAAAAAAGGGTGGGGTCAGGCCAGTTCTGGACCTAAAAGTGCTAAACCACTTTGTGAGGGTGCGAAAATTCAGGATGGAATCTGTCCGATCGGTCGTGGCCGCCCTGCACAAAGGGGACTTCATGGCGTCGCTGGATATCAGGGACGCGTATATCTCCATGTTCCCATCTGTCTCCGGTACCAGCGCTTTCTGCGCTTGCGGTGGGGGATCTACATTACCAATTTGTGGCACTTCCCTTCGGTCTGGCCTCATCTCCTTGGGTATTCACCAAGCTGGTGGCTCCAGTGCTGGCACTATTGAGGCAGAGAGGCATTGCGGTGGTAGCATGCCTCAACTATTTACTCCTGCGTGCGGAGTCTGCTTCGGCCCTGGAGGAGAATATGGCTATCACCATGGCCTCGTTGAAAGACTTCAGCTGGCTGATCAACCTGCAGAAGTCGACATTGACCCCGCCCTGTCGACTGGAATGTCTGGGTCTGATTCTGGACATGGAGCAGGCGAAGGTGTTCTTACCACCGGCCAAGTTACTAACACTGCAAGCAGTGGTGCGAACCCTGCTGTCACGCCAGTGGTCCTCCTTACGGTTCTGTATGCGGGTGTTGGGGCTCATGGGGTCAGCCTTCGAGGCGATACCTTATGCCCAGAGTCATACTCGGCTCCTACAGCGAGCGATTCTGTCACGGTGGGACAAGTCTCCGATGTCCCTGGACCTGCTGATCAGATTGGATCATCAGACCAGAGGATTGTTGACCTTGTGGCTTCGGGCCCTGGCTCTAACATTGGGGAAGTCGTTTCCCCCCTGAATTGGTCGATGGTCACGACGGACGCCAGCCTATCGGGCTGGGGGGGGGGTCCTGGGGCAGCTGTCTGCTCAGGGCTGTTGGTCGGTACAGGAATCCCACCTTCCGATAAATGTGCTGGAGTTGAGAGCGATCAGGCTCTGCCTCTCCCACTGGACGGTAAGGCTGCGCGGCCTCCCGGTTCGGGTTCAGTCGGACAACGCCGTGGCGTACGTGAACCATCAGGGCGGAACGAAGAGCTCGGCAGCGGCTGCAGAAGCGGCTCTCATTCTGAGATGGGCAGAACTTCACGTGCCGGCAATCTCCGCCATTATTTTCCGGGCGTAGAAAATTGGCAGGCGGACTTTCTCAGTCGCCAGGCGCTGGATCAGGGGGAATGGTCCCTACATCCAGAGGTGTTCCGCCAGATTTGCCACAAGTGGGGCATGCCAGACGTAGACCTCATTGCGTTCAGGTTCAATCACAAAGTGCAGACCTTCGTGTGCAGAACAAGGGACCTGTTGGCGGCCCCCACGGATGCGTTGGTAGCGCCTTGGGGTCGGTGTCGCCTCCTGCACGCCTTCCCTCCCCTCAAGCTTCTATCACGGCTACTGCGTAGGGTAGAAGCGGGGGGATTCCGACAATCCTGGTAGCTCCGGATTGGCCACGGCTCCCTTGGTACGCCGATGTGGTGCGGATGGTGACAGATGTTCCCTGGCGTCTTCCGCTGCGCGAAGATCTGCTGTCGCAGGGACCCGTCCTGCACCCTGCTTTACCCTTGCTGGCTTTGACGGCTTGGCTATTGAGTCCCAGGTGTTGAGGGATAGGAGTGTCTCTGACTCCGTGTTCCCTACCATGCTTAAGGTGCGCAAGTGTACTCGCGCAAGATATATCATCGCACCTGGAAGGCCTATATTGCCTGGTGTGAGGTTGGAACCCCCGCTCTTACGTTGTGTCCCGGGTGCTGTTTTTTTTTGCAGCAGGGCCTGGATAACAAATTGGCATTGAGTAATCTCAAGGGTCAGATTTCGGCTCTGGCAATTCTCTTTCAACATCCGTTGGCCTCACGTTCGTTGATCCGTACATTTGTAGAGGGTGTACGCCATGTGGCTCCTCAGGTACGGTCGCCTTTGGCGCCGTGGGATTTGAATTTGGTACTTTCTGTACTGCAGGAACCGCCATATGAGAAAATCAGGGATATTCCCTTGCAATTGCTGTCACAAAGGGTGGCTGCCTTGGTGGCCATTACATCCGCTAGGCGGGTGTCTGAGTTGGCGGCGTTGTCCTGCAAGTCTCCCTACTTGGTCCTTCATAAGGACAAGGCGGTCCTGCAACCTGCTCCTTCGTTTCTACCGAAGGTGGTCTCCTCTTTTCACATTAATGAAGATATTGTTCTCCCTTCATTATGTCTGCACCCGTCACATCCCTAGGAGGTTGAGTTACATCCTTTGGATGTCGTGAGGGCTTTGCGGGTGTATTTGGCGGCTACAGCTTCCTTTCGGAAGTCTGATGTGTTATTGTGCTGACAGAAGGCCCGTGCAAGGGGTTGGCGGCATCGTCGGCCACTGTTTCCCGTTGGATCAGACAGACCGTGACCCATGTGTATACTGTTCGGGGCAAAGTACCCCCTTTTCCAGTCACGGCTCGTTTCTCCAGGGCAGTTAGCACTTCCTGGGTTTTTGGACACCTGGCTTCGGTGTCCCAGGTGTGCAAGGCGGCTACTTGGGCCTCGGGGCACACTTTTGTTAAGTTTTACAAAGTTGATGTGTCAGCATCCGCGGATGCTGCTTTTGGCCGTAAAGTTTTTACAGGCGGCGGTGTAGGCGCGGGTGGCGCCTCCTGAGAGGATTCTGTTGGGTACAGTTGTTATTGTTTGCCCACCCCTCTTGAATGACACTGCTTTGGGACATCCCCACTTGTCAATGAAGGGCTGTGTCTGTCAGTGAATGTAAGAGAAAAAGGGATTTTATTAAGAACTTACCGTAAAATCCTTTTCTCTGAGTTCACTGACAGACGCAGCACCCACCCCTCTGTGTTGTGTTTGTATGGCTTGTTACAAACTGATATGCTATGCAGAACAGGGGGGTTATATGCTGGAGTGAGGACGGCCCCCTGGGAGGGGTCAGCTTGCTTTTTTTCTATTTGCCTAGTCTACTCCTAGTAGGATGTGCATAAACCCCACTTGTCAATGAAGGGCTGCGTCTGTCAGTGAACTCAGAGAAAAGGATTTTACGGTAAGTTCTTAATAAAATCCCTTTTTTCTTTTTTAATAAATCTTCAAAAATGTCAACAATTCTGTGTTTTTCTGTCAATAATGGGGTGCTGTGTGTACATTAATGAGGGAAAAAATGAACTTAAATGATTTTAGCAAATGGCTGCAATATAACAAAGAGTGAAAAATGTAAGGGGGTCTGAATACTTTCCGTACCCGCTGTATATGTATGCCAAATGAAAAGAGTTTATTGATATTTTTTTATTTTGGGCATGTGACCAGTAGCAGATGATTATAAGCTCCTCCTGTTTGTTTGACAGCGGACAGGCTGGGAAAGATCTGGGTCATGTGACAGCTTTATCAGGGAAAAGGATGTTTTATTTATTTATTTATTTATTTATTTTTATTAAAATAATTACTGTGCCATCATCCATATACAAAAATAGAAGGGACAGTACACATTAAACAGTGTGTGTGTTTGCTATCACTTTAAGTCAGGATAATATGTTGGAAGGTCGGAATAGTCCAATAGTTTAGCAGACTTTAAGGGTCCTTTCACACACACGGACCGTTCATCAGTTCATCCGTTTTTCATCAGTTTTTCATCCGTTTTTTCATCCGTTTTTCATCAGTGGTCATCAGTTTTTCATCAGTTTTTTCATCCGTTTTTCATCAGTGGTATTCAGTTTTTTTTTACATTCACTACCAATGCAAAAACGGATGAAAAACTGACCGTTCGTCAGTTTACATCCGTTTTTCGTCGGATCCGTTTTTTTGACGGATGAAAAATAGGACTTTCATCCGTTCAAAAAAACGGATGCTGACGGAAGCGGATGAAAACTGATGAAAATAGTTGATCATCAGTTGTCATCAGTTTTTTCATAGAGTTGCATTAATGTCAGTTTTTCATCCGTCAACGGATGGATGAAAAACGGACAAACGGTCCGTATGTGTGAAAGGACCCTAATAAAGCACAAGTTTAACAGACTGGTTGCCAATTCTGCCTACTCTGTGTCCACTTCTCTACACTGGCCCATGAGTTGACTGACCTTTTCTATATCCACCTGTGTTCTCTTCCTTAATGCATACAATTATACCACCATTATATGAGATATCCCAACTGACCGTTCTCTCCGCTACCCTATTTTTCTTCTTTTACAAATTTTAAAATTACATTTGACACCACTAATCAGCCTATGCAGTCAATCTCTCTCTTTTTTTTCACACATAATATTTTTTTATTAAATAGTAACAGAACAAGTTACAAAATTGTTTCTCCAACATATGTCAGTAAAATTGAAGATGATATAACATTTTGGAGAAAGGGAAGGGGGAAGGGTAGGGGAGGGGAAATGGAAAGGGGGAAGGGGGGGAAGATTATCTGAATAACGGAACATAACTAGTATGTATATTTTATGTATAGTTTGTCCACCTCGCCTCAGACATACAGTACATTTTTAAACATATATTGGGTTTCCATTAGTTTAGCCATTTATTCCCAGGAATCTAGAATGTAATTATATTTATATTCTAATCCTTTATTGCCGGTTCACACTGCAGCGATGCGGGAACCCTGCGAGTCCACTGCGGGTTCCTGCATCGCATGTCTCCGGGCGACAGTTCACACTGCCATATGTGAACTGCGGGGAGTGTCAATCGAAAAGCTAATGACACCCCCAAATCAGTTCGCATATCGTGCTGCAAATTCACACAGGAATCGGATCGCATGGTGTGAACCACCATGCGATTTGATTCTGCCCCTGTGGGAAAAAAAGGGTCCTGTGCGAGTTTGCTCCAATTGCGATGCAAATTCAGTCATACTATCTCTATGGCTGAATTTGCATCCCACAGAGATCGCATGTGATTCACACTGCAGTGTGGCGCAAATCACATCCAATCTGCAGGAACGGAGCAGTGTGAACCGTCCCTTATAAATTAAAGTAAGGCCCCTTTCACACAGGCATTCCTTATGTTCGTTTTTCATCCATCTGCTGACAGATGAAAAATGTATAGCAATGCACTCCTATGGGCAAATGGATGTAAAGGAATTATCATCTGTTTCTGTCGCAAGAGAAACAGAATTTACTGTATCACTCAAAAAGAAAAAAAAAATGGTGTGACAATTTAAGTGTTGAGCATGAAAGTAGATTTTTTCCCTTTCTGTCTAGATTCTTATGTGTGTTTCTAGTTATCCTACAGTATACAATTTCCCTTTTAAATTTTGTAGTAGTGTGGACTTAACTAGTTTTGCATAATTGTATTGTATTCACACAACATGTTGTAGCCTGATGGGGAACTGAATGCAAAAGAACATTGTTCATTTATGTAAACCATGTGTAATGTGGGATTAGGCAAAAATGAAATCAATAAACCTGCAAAAATGAGTGCAGTTATTTTCATCGGCAAAAACAGTAAGCATTAATACTAAGCAAAGCATGGCATCTGCTGCCTGGGATACCAAATGCTGCCCCATATCTATTAGTTTATTTAACATTTTCCAAGTTAGGGGCAAAGATAAACTTCAGAACATAATTTTAAAGTGGTGTTAAATAAAAATATAAGATGTAGCAGCTTATCCGTTCTTAAAGTGATTGTAAAGCTTTGGATGTTTTCTAACATAATAAGAAAAATGTCCTAGTTACCTGCTCTGTGAAATGGTTTTGCACAGAGCAGCCCTAATCCTCCTTTTTTTGGGTCCCCCACTGGCCCTCCTAGCTTCTCCCCCCCCCCCCACCATAGTAAGCCCCTTGCTATGTGGGGCACTTGTGCATGTTAACTCTTGAGCCCTTTATGTCTTATGGACACACAGAGCATTGCTCAGCCACTGCCCCTGCTCCCTCCTTACTGGCCATGATTAACAGCAGCAGGAGCCAATATTTCCCACTGCTGTGTTTAAGCCAATGAGGAGGAAGAGAGCCAAGGGAACCTCTGTTCTTGTGCACATCACTGGATCGAGATTGGGCTTGGGTAAGAGTAAGGAGGGACGGGGGGGACCTGCATGCAAAAGGTATATTACCTTAATGCAGAGAATGCGTTACAGCAAAATTAAACCTTTTGCATTTTGAACCATTTTAACCATTTTGTGGTGGCTTTTTCACTTATCTTTTCTTTAAAGCTTTTTTTCCTGTTATTTTCTTCACCTGTTGATCCAACCAGTAAGTTTGTTATTTTTCAATTTACTTTAACAGACCAAGCTGTCCAGTAAAAGTGGCAGAGTTTTGAAAAGCTTACATGAGTGCTTACAGTGGTCAGCTTTTACTCATTTATGTAAAACCTTTGTCCTAAAAGGGAAAAAAATATTGCGTAAAAAGTGATAGCGAGAATTCAGCTTTAATTTGTTAGTCAAGTCCATCTAAATCTGCTAGTCCAAAGGCCCATACACACGGTCTGATAATCCGATCGTGTGTACGCACAATTCTACAGCCAATTTCCAATTGTCGTCTAACAGAAGTTGAATCATGAGACTTGTGTTGGCCAACAAGGCATTGGCTAATTGTTGGCTCATGTGGCCAACAAAAAGTAGGAAGTGCAAACAGGCATGCTCGGAATCCAGTTAGTGTTAGGTCGTGTAACCTGTGTTCGTAATTCACAAATCACATTCGCTTGAACATCCGCGTTATACGCTCGTCACTACGTCACTACGTTCAGCTTTGTTGGCCGATTTCTTGACTCATGTCAGTACGCTAGACAAAACTGCCGTCACCCAATTTGGGCAAAAGTTGGATGTTCGGTTGGCCAACAATCTGCGCGTGTGTACAAGGCTTAACACTACCTTCTCCCCAGATTAACAATGCTGTGGTCCAAAGGTGTCTACATTGCTCTTCCATCCAGAGTGGAAACGACCTAGTACAGGAATTGTGTTACGGAGATTGACAATAAAGAGTCTAATCATATTTGATAAAAATACACCTTTGCTGAAGTCACTTTGAGTGGAAGGTTAAAGAATGTATACTTTTAATTTATACCAAATATGGCTGCACTGGGGACAAATTTTGGGCCTAGGTTTAAGTGTCCGTTTATGAAACTGTGAACAGCGGTGATCCCAAGAATCACAGCTGATCACCGTTCATTTTTGGTTTATGAAACAGAGATGATCGGGAGAGAATATGTTCTCCGCTGATCATCTTTACAAACGGTGTAGCTGGCACTGACAGACACAGAAACAGCCAGTTTATGAAGCTGCGATCTGAGCACTTTACTGGCGATCTGTGTCTGAATTCACACTCCCCGATTCACCAGCTCAGAGGTGGTCAATCAAGGAGTGAAGACAGACTCCCAGGGGAACTGAGGGGGAAGAAGGAAGATTACTGACTTCCTTTTTCCTCAATCAGACCCCCCAACACATTATGAAAAAAATAAAGGGATGGTTACCATCTGGTGGAAGTAAAGCTTCCACCGTTGGTAACCTAGCAATTAATACAGCAGTAAACTGGACTTTCTGGAGTACTTTAAAAAGTTAAATTTATTAGGTTAGTAAGAGTATGTATCAAAAAGATAGTTGACATTAAGCATTGGACATACGGTGCAACTGGGAGACCCTCCACCGCAAATTAAAAACAATGTCACCTATGGGTCATAGGAACTTTTTGCACACGGGATGCATACTATTGCAGGCCCCGCAACTGCAACTGCACCTGTACCTGTGCATGTGCTGACAGTCCTCAAAAAGTCCCCAATGCTGCAGAGGTACCTCTGTCCCCAAAATATACCAGATTAAAAGAGTATTTCAGGTATCAAAAATATCAAACCGCCAGGGATAATGCATGCAACAAGCCTTCTATTGGTGTCTTGGTTTGAAAAGCACTCAAAGGGTTAAGATGAATAAAATGTTCTGTGCTGATGAAAAGCTATGTCTTTATGAGACCCGTATCCTTGGTAAAATATAGCTTGAATTTCCTGCTCAGGTATATAAGTAGTTGCGCTGCAATTCACATATATTACTATTAGGGGAAACGTACTGTGCTGACACTCTACCTGTATTACTGTTTAGTAATTCGGGAGTGCAGGGAGGGAGCCTGGCTTACCTTGCCCCTGTAGCATACCTCTCGTGAGTTTTCAGTTTCCACTTTTTTTTTAATATATTGTATATTTATTGATTTTTGCAAATATACAAAGAACAGAATATGCATCAAATACATGAATACGAAAGAACACAGTATGCTCAATTTGCATAACACGATATAGTTTTCCAGCATGGCAGAGAATATGTATCCAATAATAAACTGGACTAAAAAAGGGGGGTTAAAGAGGAAGAAAGGCACCATGTATCACAAAACATGAAGATTCAAACGTTCAGCAAAACATAGTCATATAGACATAAGAGGCATCTGTCTAATGCTCTGGGAAAGCCACTTCAGGGAGTTAGTGGGAGAGGAGGGTGATAACCAACAACATGGAATTGCTCTTTTTTCCGCTAATAGTATGAAGGCCATCAGCTTCCTTGCAGGCTTGGGAATACCAGGGAAGGGGAGGCCCAACAAATAATGCATAGGGTCTAGAGGTACGGGTACCTGTAATAGGTTTTGTAGGAGAATTTGAACAAATGCCCAAAAGGGTTTAATAAGAGATCAACTCCAGAAGATATGGTAAAGAGAACCTACTTCTATGCCGCATCCCCAGCACATCCGTGAAGTCTCTAGATTATGAGCATGTAAAATATCTGGGGTTCTATACCCAAATAAAAGGATTTTATAAGCCATCTCTCTCTGCATCTCTCTCTGCATCTCTCTGAGCGGATACTTTAGAAACCGCTCCCCATATTTTCCCGCAATCTGATATAGAGATAAGTTGCTGAAGCATATGGGACCATTTGCTCATATAGGAATGGTTGGTCTCGTTCAGGGGAGTAGCCTTGTGAAGGAGCTTATATATAGTCAAAATCAAATAGGGTTCATATGGACCTTGAGCACACAATAGCTCGAAGCCAGTAGGTTTGTCTTGTGATAAGCTAGGGGATTTGGTGAGAAAAAAATGTTTAATTTCTAAGTAAGACTAGACAAAAGATTTTGGGATCTGATATTTATTTATATGTCAACGGATGAATTAAATGGCGAAGTTGGAAAACCCCAGCTTGGGTCCAAGGAAGCATGCGGTTATAGGATAGGCTATCAGGAATATCTGGGTTAATAATATATTCAAAAGCAGAGGGCAAGGAGAAGAGAGAGAGTACTTTTCATAACACCATTTTCAAATCAATAAAGTGAAGAAGATTGGGGCCGGACAAAGACATCTCAATTGAGGCATATGTCTATCTGGAGGTCACCATAACATGGAACATGGGTGTACCGGAGATGTGATTCCCATTTCAATCTCTGACCATCTGTTGGGAGCACATTGTGATGTCCCAGAGGTAAAAGCTCGAAGATGTGTAGCGTAATATTTCAATATATCCGGTCCCCCAAACCTCCTCTAGATCTTAAAGACTGAATCCCGACCCAGCGACCCTGTGGGAAGCATTATTCCAAATGAAATTGAGTTATGTCCTTTGGAGCAGTTTCAGCTGAGGTAACGGAATCGGGACTAAGTTTCTCAAACAAATATAACAACTTTGGAAGGATGGACATATTAAGCACATTAGCTCTTCCCAGCAGAGAAAGAGGGAGGGTGGTCCAATGTTTCAATAATCGATTAATTACTTCAAATAGGGGATGGAAGTTGGCCTGATAAAGGGTAGAATAATTAGGAGTCAAATAAACCCCCAAATATTTGAGTGACTGGGAGCACCAGTAATAATTGAACTTTTTGCTGGAGAGTGTTAAGAAGGGACGGAGGGATGTTAAAGGGCCTTCGTTTTGGTAGGGTTAATCCTAAAAGCCTGATAAGGCACCAAAGGAGCTCAAAATCTTATGTAATAAAGGGAGAGAAGTGAGGGGATGGGATAATGTTAACAGTCCATTATCGGCAAAAAGTTTTCATTCCCCCTGTCTCAATCGCACACATTGAGTGTCAGGATGAGAGCGAATGGCATCAGCCAAGGGCTCCAAGCTGAGAATGAAGAGCAAGGGCGAGAGAGGACAACCCTGCCTAGTGCTGTTGCTCAGAGGGATCGGCCGCGACAGGTGGGAGGCAAGTTGAACCTAAGAAGTGGGTATGAAGTATAATGCTCGTAAAGCATGGATAAATGGACCAGAAAAGCCATAATGAGCCCGGGTAGCGAACATAAAAGACCAGTTCAGGCTATCAAAAGCCTTCTGGGCATCCAGGTTTAAAATTAAGGCAGGATTTTTAGTTCTAGTTAGATCTATAGTTCATTGGGTGTTATCACCTGCATGCCTAGTACCTAGTGGGTATGAACCCCACTTGATCTCTATGTATTAAGGATGGAAGTAATAGTGAGAATCTATTTGCAAGAATTTTAGTAAAAATGTTGTAATCTGAATTTATTAATGCAATGGGGCGGTAATTGTCAGGGATAGTTAGGTCTTTGCCTGACTTCGGGATGACTGTAATATGGGCGTGGAGAAATTGGGGATGGGGAATAGTATCCTTCATCAGTGAAGCAAAAAGATTTAACAGATAAGGAGCCATTGTTGGGAGAAAAGTTTTATAGTAAGAGTATGGTAGACGATCAGGGCCCGGGGATTCGTATGAAGGCAAATATCAAATGACTTCCACCAATTCCTCAGCTGTAAGGGGCGTATTAAGTATAGAGTAATTTGCGGAGGATATTTTAGGAAGCTGCAGGGAGGCAAAAGAGGAGTCAAATTCTGTCTGCGTAAACTGGGAATGAGGATCTGCAGTCAGACTATAATATAGCTTATGGTAGAAGTCTCCAAAGACCTTGGACATAGAACATGGGCAGTAAGTCTGAAATGCCATCATATTGGAGGAGGAAGTCTGGTATGGTGAGAAAAGGTCAGGGTTTAAGCTTTTGTACAAGCATTCTATGGGGTTTATTAGCATATTCATACATTTTTTGTCTGGCCCATTATATAGACTTTGAGATCTATATTCAGACCCATGTTCAGAGACTTGATGCGGTTACATAAAGAAACCACAACACGTAGACATGCCACCTTATGGGAGAGAAGCAAGCGTATCTCTGCAGTGCGCAATTGGTCAATTAACAGCATTTTTTGGAGAGTGGATTCCCATTTTAGAGAGATCCAGCAGAAATGCAGTCGCCTCTAAAAAACAAAAATCCTTATGGGCTTCCCATGGGGTAGAAGTCTTCGACACTGTGCCGTTGTTAAGTTAAAAAAAACTCAGTCTGTCTTTAATTTTGGGAATCCGCAGAAGGGATTAATTGAGAGGCCAATGGCATGTTTTCTTAGTCTGGCAGATAAGGTGAGACTCAAAAGTATGGGTGCATGATCCGACCAAGTTTTGGGATCAATTTCAGAGGATACCAAATGTGGCAATAAGGGGGCAGACACAAAGAAATGATCGAGGCGGGAGTAGAGTTTATGCAAAGGAGAATAAAACGTGAATTGCTTATGGGTGGGGTGTTTAACCCGCCAGGAATCAAAAAGGTTATAAGATTTAATGACGTTGTGAAAAGATGTGTACAATTTATGGGTCTGAGATGGTGGAGTGGTTTGGAAGCGAGTGCATCTATCTTTAGTTGGAGACATACACATGTTAAAATCCCCACCTATAATCATGAAGGGTTGTGAAAAGGTGTGCATTTTCTCAAATACTTCTGTAAGAAATGTTATCTGTCCCGAGTTAGGTACATAAATATTAACCAAGGTAAAAGTTGTAGTCATATAAGCACAATTCAGGAGAATGAAACGGCCATGGGGATCCAAAAAGGATGATTCAATCCACAGTGGACATGTGCGTTTTATCAAAATCGCCACATCAGCCTTTCCAAAGGGTCGGAGGCAACAAAGGTGGTGGGAAATCATTTAGAAGCAAACTTTAAAGCATCCATTTGCTTGAAAATAAGTCTCCTGAACCATGATCACATCTGCTTGATTTGTATTCCTTCAAAGCTAACCATCTTTTATGTACAGAGTTTAAACCTTTAACATTACAGCAAAAAATACTTAGCCATAATAGGCTATACATGAAAGCAAATTGTGAAAATAAAGAAACAGGTTGTGGCACCCCTATAGATGACACTGGTGTAATGAGAGAATGGTTTGGTTATGCTGCCCACCTAATTGCAGGCAGATGGCTGCCTGAATCAAAACTGTGCTTTATATATAGAGAGGTTGAGGCGCTTACCTATCAGCCAGTGCTATAACATTAAAAATGTTTAAACTAAAAGGAGTTGTGTGGAATATTATCACCGCCTACCAGAAACGGGATAGATTAGGGAAACAATGTAACCCAAAATATTATGCAATATCAAGCGATAAAAGTGCAATATAGTGCAAACAAAAACATTCCATATCACAATGACAAGTTCTTGATAAATAAATATAAAGTCCTTTGATCAAAAAGTGCTAGTGCAAATGTTCCCAGAGTCCTGCTAGTATAATACTCTGCTGTGAGATTGTACCGGGGGTTCCCACTCGCCGGACTGCAATTCACAAAAAGGAACGCATGTTTATGGTATAATGTGGAGAGGCAAACATGCAGCGTCAACACTTTCCCATCAAAAGAAGCAGCTCATGTAAATCATCAAGAGATTCTTATAGCATCACTCAGTTTAATGTAATAATAATAAAATATTTACAAAAATGTGAGGGGTACTCACTTTTGTAAAATACTGTATATCGGTGATTGCAGTATCAATCCCATTGGTGGAAAAATCAGATCTATGTATCTAGATCAGGATCAGAAACACATAGATAGATCAAAAACAATCTGTGCAGGAATAAATCAACAGGGATTCCAGTAAAAGGCCATCAGGTGGGATTTCTTGAAAAATTGGCTCGTTCAGGAGTGGAGGAAGCTTTCTGTGATCTTTGCCGCACTGGTGCCCAGATCTTTCCAGGGGTGAAGTATCTCTTTATCATTTATGGATTCAGGGACTCCACGGATCAGTAGATTTTGGCGGCATTCCCTGTTTTCCAAATCTTCCTGCTGTATTTGAATTTGAGAGACTGTGTGCTTAAGAGCAGCATTATATTCTTACAGAATGTGCACATATTGTACTAGTTCATCAAATTTATTTTCACGGGTATCTGTACGTTCCCCTAGTTGAGTAATTTCCCCCCCCCGAGTTCATGTGTGATTTTTTTTTTCCACTTCCTCGGTGATATTATGGGTTAAATCTTTTAGCAGGGCCTGCAGCTTTATATCTAGGAAATCCACTGTAACTGGCACGTCGGGCCCCGTTTGTGGCATAAGGGGGCTTCCTGTGGATGGCCCGTCTGTGAATGGTAGCGAGTCCATAGGTTCCGGCGGGTCGCCCTGAGTACCCGAGGCCGGGGATTGCGGCCTAAGAAGGAATCACTCCATGAGCTGAGAAGGCCGCGACTCTGTGTAAGGTTGGTAGATGTGTTTCTGGTAACCAGTCTTACCCATGGGATGCCTGGGCTTTTCCAGAGGTGATTTGAGTAGCTCCTGAAGCGTTCGGTGCAGTCAGAGTGGTTCAGGAGCCTCAGAAGGGGAGACGGGGACCGGAGCCCAGGAATTACGCATCCGTCATCTTACAAGCTGCGCATGCGCCCCCCTTGGATTCCACTTTGCTGCAGGCCTCAGCAGGTCTCCCACTCCAGCTCCTAAATGCATTGTCAAAAAAAGTCCTGTGTCCAGCTTCCCATAGGGGTGTGCGTTCTTCTAGAATATCAAGCTGTGGTCAGATGCTGCTGAGGTTGGGAACTGTAATTGTCCGCAACTTATCAAACACAGGCTCCCGTGTTGGGCTGCCTCTCCACCTGTTAGATGCCGTCACTCTGGGGATTCCCTCTTTCCTCAGTTGCTGCGCATGTCTATGGGGTATTCCATGCCATGTTCCGAAGACCCTGTAGTGACGTCAACGCGTTACACAACACATTAACCATGTCCCCTTGCCATGTTTATGTGTGCATGTGTATGTATATATATATATATATATATACATACATACATACATACAGTATCTCACAAAAGTGAGTACGCCCCTCACATTTTTGTAAATATCTTTGCGTGAGACAACACTGAAGAAATGATACTTTGCTACAATGTAAAGTAGTGAGTGTACAGCTTGTATAATAGTGTACATTTTCTGTCCCCTCAAAATAACTCAGCACACAGCCATTAATGTTTAAACCACGGGTTACAAAAGTGAGTACACCCCTAAGTGAAAATGTCCAAATTGGGCCCATTAAAAAAAAATAACCATTTTCCCTCCCCGGTATCATGTGACTTGTTATTGTTACAAGGTCTCAGGTGTGAATGGAGAGCAGGTATGTTAAATTTGGTGTTATTGCTCTCACTCTCTCATATTGGTCACTAGAAGTTCAACATGGCACCTCATGGCTAAGAACTCTCTGAGGATCTGAAAATAATAATTGTTGCTCTACATAAAGATGGCCTAGGCTATAAGAAGATTGCCAAGACCCTGAAACTGAGCTGCAGCACAGTGGCCAAGACCATACAGCAGTTTAAACCACTTCAGCCCCGGAAGGATTTCCCCCTTTAGGACCGGAGCCCTTTTTGCGATTCGGCACTGCGTCGCTTTAACTGAAAATTGCACGATTGTGCGACGTTGTACCCAAACGAAATTTGCATCCTTTTTTTCCCACAAATACAATTTCTTTTGGTGGTATTTGATCACCGCTGCATCATTTCTGATCGCCGCTATAAACAAAAGAAGAGCGACAATTTTGCAAAAAAAACCCACACATTTCTTACTTTTTGCTAAAATACAAATCCCAAAAAAAAATATAAAAAAAACATTTTTTTTCATCGGTTTTGGCCAATTTATATTCTTCCTCATATTTGCGATAAAAAAAATCGCAATCGGCGTTTATTGATTGGTTTGCGCAAAAGTGGTCGCGTTTACGGATGATGAGAATTAATTTCTGGGGTTTTTATTTATTTATTTTTTTTACTAGTAATGGCGGTGATCTGCAATTTTTAGCGGTACTGCGATATTTCAGCGGACATGTCGGAACATTTTGACACTTTTTTGGGACCATTGGCATTTATACAGCGATCAGTGCTATAAAAATGCACTGGTTACTGTGTAAATGCCATTGGCAGTGAAGGGGTTAACCTGCAGGGGGCACTCTAAGGGTTAACTATGTTCCCTGGGCGTGTTCTAACTGTATGGGGACTGCCCTAGCTGGGGAAGGGAAGCGATCACACCTTCCGTGTAGAGGAAGGCTGTGATCACAGCCCTTCCCCCTTCACAGAACGGAGGTCCGTGTTTACTTACACGGACTTCCGTTCTTTCACTCCAGGGGGGGCATGGCGGGTGGCCGGCGGCAATCGAAGCCGCTGCACCCGCTCCCTGGCCCTCCCCGGACACAGTGAGCGTGATCTCGCAGCCGCCGTCATATGACGGGGATTTGCGCAGGAGCGCCACCTTGTCGCCGCCAGATGCCGATCGGCGGTCGGCAAGAGGTTAACAGAACAGGTTCCACTCAGAACAGGCCTCACCATGGTCGACCAAAGAAGTTGAGTGAATGTGCTCAGCGTCATATCCAGAGGTTGTCTTTGGGAAATAGACATATGAGTGCTGCCAGCATTGCTGCAGAGGTTGAAGGGGTGGGGGGGTCAGTGCTCAGACCATATGCCGCACACTGCATCAAGTTGGTCTGCATGGCTGTTGTCCCAGAAGGAAGCCTCTTCTAAAGATGATGCACAAGAAAGCCCGCAAACAGTTTGCTGAAGACAAGTAGACTAAGGACATGGATTACTGGAACCATGTCCTGTGGTCTGATGAGACCAAGATAAACATATTTGGTTCAGATGGTGTCAAGCGTGTGTGGCGGCAACCAGGTGAGGAGTGCAAAGACAAGTGTGTCTTACCTACAGTCAAGCATGGTGGTGGGAGTGTCATGATCTGGGGCTGCATGAGGGCTGCTGACACTGGAGAGCTACAGTTCATTGAGGGAACCATGAATGCCAACATGTATTGTGACATACTGAAGCAGAGCATGATCCCCTCCTTTCAGAGACTGGGCCATAGGGCATTATTCCAACATAACGCCCTCAAACACACCTTCAAGACGACCACTGCCGTGCTACAGATGCTGAGGGAAAAGGTGATGGCCTGGCCAAGCATGTCTCCAGACCTAAACCCTATTGAGCATCTGTGGGGCATCCTCAAACGGAAGGTGGAGGTGCGCAAGATCTCTAACACCTACCAGCTTTGTGATGTCGTCATAGAGGAGTGGAAGAGGACTCCAGTGGCAACCTGTGAAGCTCTGGTGAACTCCATGCCCAAGAGGGTTAAGGCAGTGCTGGAAAATAATGGTGGCCACACAAAATATTGACACTTTGGGCCCAATTTGGACATTTTAACTTAGGGGTGTGCTCACTTTTGTTGCCAGCGGTTTAGACATTAATGGCTGTGTGTTGAATTATTTTGAAGGGACAGCAAATTTACACTGTTATACAAGCTGTACACACTACATTGTAGCAAAGTGTCATTTCTTCAGTGTTGTCAGATGAAAAGATAAAATAAAATATTTCCAAAAATGTGAGGGGTGTACTTACTTTTGTGAGATACTGTATATATCAGCCTAAACTGAGGAAGAAATTAGGTTTTTTTTATATATTTTTTGGGATATTTATTATAGCAAAAAGTAAAAAATATAGTTTTTTTTCAAAATTGTTGCTCTTTTTTTTTGTTTTATGGCGCAAAAAATAAAAACCGCAGAGGTGATGAAATACCACCAAAAGAAAGCTCCATTTGTGGGGGGGGAAAGGACGGCAATTTTGTTTGGGTACAATGTTGCATGACCGTGCAGTTGTCAGTTAAACAATGCAGTGCCGTATCTCAAAAAATGCTCTGGTCAGGAAGGGGGTGAATCCTTCCGGGGCTGAAGTGGTTGGTAAACTGACACCTCAGTGTTTCGGTGAATTTCTGGTACTGTAATCTTGTTAGGTCTCACGAGATTACAATATCAGGGGGCGTTCTCTATTGTTTGAAACGTCTGTAGATTGCTTCACTTCACAAGAGGTGAAGTGATCTACACAGCTTAATAAACAGGCACTCAGAGGAGAACGATCTCCTCTGTGAATACCGGAGAACTGAGCAGTGGCTATTTTTCACTGCTTCATAGAGCTGCACGATTCTGGCCAAAATGAGAATCCCGTTTTTTTTTTTTTTTTTTTGCTTAGAATAAAGATCACGATTCTCGCAGTGTAACATCTTACATATACAAAAAAATTGGGCTAACAGCGCTGTTTATTTTTTTGAAAGGTGATTTTTCAAAAATAATTGATTTATTTATATTTATTTATAATTTGAAAGACCGCTGCGCAAATACCGTGTGACATAAAATATTGCAACAACCACCATATTATTTTCTCGGGTCTCTGAAAAAAAAAAAATATAATGTTTGGGGGTTCCAAGTCATTTCCTAGCAAATAATACTGGATTTTTATTTGTAAGCAGCAAATCAGAAAAGATTTAGGGCCAGTTCACACCTTAGAAACGCAGTCCGGATGCGTTCCGGATGCTTTTCTGCATGCGCGTTTTTGACTCTTTTCTGGTCCGTTCCGGTGCGTTTTTGATGCAGTCCAGTGCAGTTTTTTTCCCCCTTTTTTTCTTAGGACATGTGCATTCCAGTGCATTTTTGGTGCATGTAGGTGCATTCCAGTGCATTTTTGATGCATTTTACCGCGTTCCAGTACAGTTCAGTGCATGAAAAATGCAGCATGTTCTACTTTTTTTTTTCTGGAGCTGGAACTGACTGGAACTGACTGCACTGGTGTGAACTATGCCATTGGAAACCATATAACCTACTTTCCATGCATCTTTGATGCAGAATAAAAACGTACTGGACTGCATGTGGTGTGAACTGGCCCTTAGTCTTTAAATGGTTAAACTAAACATCTATACACGGGAGTTCATTCCTTTGAAGTAATTACATTGTATCTTTCTAGCTTCTTTTATCAGCAGTGACTTCAGAACTTGGCAGTCTGCCCAGAGACTCAAGTCGCTCCAAAAGACTTCAGGCGACTTGCATTGACTTTTATTACAGTCAAGTCGCGCTGAGTCGCCCCGCAAGTCGGACTCCATTAACTGCACTGAAAATCGTGGTAATGCCTGATGGAGATAGCGGGGGGGGGTGAATCGAGATCGCAATTTTATTACGATTAATTGTGCAGCTCCATTGCTTCATAAACTGACACCTTAGTGTGACCAGCGTTCCAAATAAGTAATTGCAGTGCTCAGTGCCGTGTTTGTTTTTTGTTTTTTTGTTTTTTTTCAACTACAGCACTACAGCATAGTAAGGTACAAAATTATACTGCACATTCATCATATATTTGTCACAACTGTCATCTATGCATAGGCTCATTTTAAGCATGCTGCTTCATTATCTATAACATTATATTTTGTAGTTTGGAAGTTCATTTTTATTATTCGGCGACCTGATACAACAGTAGCTGTTTATTTCTCTTAACAGGCAATATTTATGTTTAGTGCCCGTCTTTATTTTTTTTTCTCCTATAGGAGGCAATTTCCTGTGTTTTTATTAAGAGTCTATAACCTGATTGCGTTAAAACATTGCATGTTAAGGTAACCCTCTTTAGAATCCCCAGTCTTGCTGTCTGCTTAAATCAATAAATGCTTAAGTTCTGAAATCATTTTTTTTTCTTAATGATCCTCTAGACTTCCATACTGGTTGGCGATATGACCAGATGCATAAACTTTACATAATATCATAAGCCATTATGGAAGCCCAGATCAACACTTTTATTTTTACTTTTTTGCTAGGTGTATAAAGAGTTTGTTTATATTATGTAAAATCTTTCTCTCTTCAGGTTGAACACCAGTATTCTCATAGATTTACAGTAACTGTAATTAAAGCTTCCAATGTCACAAAAGGAACCTTTGGAGATATGCGTAAGTAAGATTTTTTTTGTGTAATCCTTGTCAAATATATTCCATTTCCTGGATTATAAGGTATTGGCTTATCTCTACTGAAAATTTACAGTAAAGATAAGAATAATTCTGCATTAACAGAAATGTTTAAATAATTAATTGATGGGGACGTGACTAGCAATGGCGCTGTGAATATTGCTTCTCTAGAGCTTGGTACCTGCCAGACATCTCCTGCACTAATAGCATACCATACTTCCCATGTCGATCCGCACTAATGGCATACCATACCCCTCATGTCGGTCCACAGGAAGCCGAAGAGAATCCCCTATGGGTCTCGGCCTCCCTGAGGCAACATCAGGATCTGATCTTAAAACCTCTGTCACTACCATCTGAAATTCTATATTGGGTAAGAAACCCACTGAACATTTGGAACTGGACAGAGTCCACTGCGTTGTCGGTCCCCATTCCCCCCATAACAACTTTCCACAAAATGTACTATGCAGAGTCCATTTTTATGTAAAAAAAGAAGAAATCATGTGCCGGGCATGCATGGATCCAGTGGATTTTGATGTTCAGGTTCAGCTCTTCCTGGATTTATCCAGGAATACACTGGCCAGCAGGAGACTGCTGAAAATGATTTTAGATCTGATCCTCCAATATGACACCTGCTGCCACTGGGGTTATCATCTACATTTTCTGATCTGCAAGGGTGACAAGTCTTTCACACTTCACCATCTCCAGGCTTTGTTCAAGTTCCTTAATGCTGCCCTGAATCAGGTTCAGAACTGGTTGACCCCCTTGCCTGCAGGTGCGTGATCCTCTAGTCCCTTGCCTCAACACTCCAGATGTTCTTGCTCCAGAGGGCATCGCAACCCACCGTCCTCTTCATCACCCAGGATGTCCGTGACCTGATTTACTTGATTAGCTTTGACCGTTAATTAGCGAATGTCTGACTGTTATACTACATGGGACTCTGAAAGTACATTGCCCGCAGCTAAAGCTTATTTTGGCAGCTTACGCCTTACTCCAATGTGAGCCGTTATAGACTTGTGTCTCTAATGTGTAGTTGTCTTAGTGAACCTTTGCCTAACTGAACAAATCTTACAGTTAATTGTTCTGGGATTTGTTTAGATGATATGTGAATTTTCAGGTAATCTTCCTCTCCAACCATATTCTGTTATGATTTCTCATACGGTCATACCATTCCCTTAAATGACTCCTTTACTATACTGTGCCTTACAGTAGCGGTCCCCAACTTTTTTGGTACCAGGGACCGGCTTAGTGGCAGGCAATTTTTCCAGGGACTAGGGGAGGGGGATATTCAAGGAGTCGGTCCTCAGACCCCTTCACACCACAACCCCCCCTTTACAACACAGTCCCCCCTTCATATCAGTATAGTGTTCCATAGTCCCCCTTTACATCCCAATTACCCCTTTAAAGCTCACAGTGTTCCTCACAGCCCCCCTTTTTATTACAGTGATCATTTACAGCTCAGTCCTCATTAAATGTAACGTGGACTCTGCTATAAAGGGGCACTGTGATGTAAAGGGGACTGCATGGCAAAGGGGCACTGTAATAATTACAGTGCCCCTTTACAGTGCAGTTCCCTTTATATCACAGTGCCCCTATACATTATAGCGCCCCTAGCAATCACAGCCCCCATCACAGTGCCCCTTGCAGTCATGCCCCTCCCCCTTTCCTCTCCTCTCTTACATCACAGAGGCCCCTTTAAACATCTGCCTCCCTTGCACAGTCATACCTTTGGCAGGGCAGAGGCAGTTATCAGCTTATGTATCCTTTCCCGCACCTCCCGCCAGCCACCAAGGTCATCCTATCAGCAGAGCAGGGGGTGGGAGGAGCTAGATGGAGGGTAGGAGCTGCCCAACTTATCATGTTACCAAGAGGCCTACTACCTGCTTGTTAATATGAAAAGACGCCCGCTCTCTGATCTCCAGCTCCTCCCGCCCCCTGACCTGCTGATTGGATGACATCGGTGGTTGGGTGGGAGATGCAGAATAGGACACACAGGCTAAGTGGCATGCTGTGCAGCCCGGTCATTAGCAGGCTGTGGATCAGTACCAGTCTGTGGCCCAATGGTTGGGGACCCCTTTGCATGTGCCGCCACTATTGGGAGGGGTCATGGCATGAAACAAAGATATCAGACTCCAGGTGTCTCTGAGGAGATGACCTGGTGCAGATGGATTCAAGCGGGGTTCAATCCCTGCTGAAGCTCTCTCTGCTTCCAACTCTGTTCAGATAATGGTGGATCTGTGGGTAAGTCCAGTAAGGGACATTCAAATGAGGAATCCAGCTTTCCAAAGCAGCCCAGTCCATGAGGCTGCACTTATGAAAGAACTGATAGGCTCTCGGTTGCGGGTGTGGCCAGGTATTATGCAAAATGGACGATGACATACCCAGAACAAATTCTGGACTCCCATGCAAAGGTATTAAGGATCCCGGAATCATAGTCATTAACCACCCTGGGGTGGTTAATGGCTAAGGCCTGACTATGGGCAGTCCACACCCATGGGGCCACAGCTAATGGAACATCCAAGAAGGCCTGTTTTAGATCCACCCAATCTTTGAATGAATGATGGTTAATCCAATTGAGTATCCTGGTTAGTTGTCCTTCCCAATTTGTCAAAATGAACAAACAGTGTGACCAGGCAGTGGGGAAAGCAAATAGAATTCTGGGATGTATCAGTAGAGGGATCACCAGCAGGAGGAAGGAGGCTCTGATTCCTCTATATAGATCTTTAGTGAGACCTCACTTAGAATACTGTGTCCAGTCCTGGAGACCTCACTTACAAAAAGATATTGATAAGATAGAATGAGTTCAGAGACGGGTAACAAAAATGGTGAAAGGTCTGGGGGATAAAACATATCAAGAGTGACTTAAGGAACTTAATATGTACTGTCTGGAGGAAAAAAGGGAGAGGGGAGACATGATTGAAACTTTTAAATACATCAAGGGGGTGAATAAGGTTCAGAACGGCAGTCTTTTCAATATGAAACCAAAATCAATAACACGGGGACATGACCTCAAACTAACTGAGGGGAAGTTCAAAAGTAATCTTAGAAAGTATTATTTTGCTGAAAGGGTGGTTGATGATTGGAATAAACTACCAACAGAGGTTGTGAGACAGTCAACAGTAAATGGCTTCATACATGCTTGGGATAAACATAAATCTATAGTCAGACAACAAGGTTAATGTGAAAACAAAAAAAAATAAATAAAAAGGGGCAGACTCGATGGACTACTCAGTGTTTTTCTGCCATCACTTTTCTCAGTTAAATTGTCCATAAGTACTAGATAACAAGAAACACATTTTGTGAACAAAGTTCTTCACCAGGTGATATCAGAAGTCGTCAGTTTTTCATAAATACCTCCCCTCAGTTCCAAGTTGCTACTGGAGATGCCAGATGGGACAGGGGAGTGTACTACCCATATTCTGGTCCTGCCCAAAATTGGGAGCTAAGTACTGAGGATCTCCCAAAAATTCACAGATCTTGTCCTCCCAGAGGATCCCTCTTTCTTTGTCCACCACGTATCAGAAATACCAGCAAAAACGTACAATAAATTGATTCTACGCCACCTCCCTAGTGCCACCAAGTTTTGCATTGCACTGAGATGGAAGGACCCACGTCCCCCTTCCTTATCGCTATAGGTCTCAAAAAGTGAAGAGTTGAATGCCACAGAAGACATACTGTGGTCCTCTCATCTCAAAACAAACACAATATTTATTTTAAATCTTGGTTTTACTGCAATATGTTCATATTCTCATATGGGGGCAAAGCCCTTCTGGAGTCTTTCACGTGAATGTCTCTCTCTCTCTCTCCATGCACCCTGAGGACTTCCAAACCCTCCTCTACGTCCTCATTTCTTCCTCTTGTCCCTCTTTCCTGTCCTTTCCCTAGCCCCTGTCTTGTCCTTACCCCTTAAAATTTTTAACCTTAACAAAGAAAAACTTAGTTCCCTCTTTACAGTATCTTTTTCCTTTTCTATTGGTAAACATTTTTCGTAGCCTTACAAAATATGGGAAGAATTGGCATTTTCTTGTTTCTTTTGTTAGAATTAATTGTTCGGATTTCCTGCTCTACTTTCACAATGTCATAGGGATTTAGTATTGTATTTGTGTTATAATTATTGAGTATGTTCCTTGTATTAAAATGTCTTTGATCTGCATTGTAAACAGTTATGATACCATATAATATATACAGGCTCTGCTCTTTACAAAAATTGATTGGTCATGTGTTTTTTTAATTTGTATTATCTTGTTAACTTGTATTATCATATTAAATATTGTGATCATAAGTTGTTCTATTTCTGTTTCACTCTTATGCTACAACTGCCATACAAACGCAGGAAGAACATATTGTATGACAATTTACTAACAACAACTAATTCTATTGAAGCGTCCAGCACCTGTAAAAAAGCCCTATCTCTATTGTGAGTTTTCACTGATTTACTTCACCCATAACCACAAGATTTTTACTTTTTTTTTTTTTATAGTCGATACTCCTGACCCTTATGTGGAATTATTCATTTCATCAGTACCGGATGGCAGAAAAAGAACAAAGCATTTCAACAATGATATTAATCCAGTTTGGAATGAAACATTTGAATTTGTTTTGGACCCAAACCAAGATAATATATTGGAGGTACATTAGCAGTTATAAAAATGCTATATTTGTGAAATATTTTGATGATTAAAGCCAAACCCCAGGATTCTGTTAGTAACAAGATAGCAAATAGAAATTAAAATATCCAAAGTATAACCTAGAGCTTTAAATACCTTTTCATTATCTGGGTCACATGTTGCAGACCAGCAAGTTGAAAATTTAAAAAGGGCCAAATGAATCCTCAGCCTTTGGCAGAGATTGCTCAGAATTTTAGAAACATTTTGGAAATTGTCTATCAATAACGATTATTACTTTTGGTTCTTGCAAGTGTTCACTTTTGTTTGCATGCTAAACATCACACTGCCTGGTTAAAGCTGGATACACACTATCCAATTTTCTGTAGATTTTTTCCTTCAGATTTACCAAAACCATATAATATGAGTTCAAACCTTAGAAGTTTCAATTTGTATGCAATCAGGCAGGCCCTTGCACTACATGGTTTTGGTAAATCTGAAGAAAATCTGACAACAAAGTTGTATAGTGTATGGGGTCTAACACATCAGATCTAGCACATACCTTTCTGGGCTCCATGCACACTGCAGCTGTTAAACAATCTTTTTTGGGCGCTTGGTCATTTTTTTTAACAGTCCATAAACTCCCCCTCTATGTTGTCCTATGTGTCTATGCACACATGGATGTTTATTGTCCTTTATCAGTGTGGAGTTTATGGGCTGTTGTCAGAACGCCCTTAAATCGCGTTCAAGAGTTGTTGTTCTGACCACAAAAAAAGTTGAAAGCTTAAAAACGTTCAAACACGTGGCTCACCAGCCTTTTTGGTTGTTTTTGATCCATTAAAAAAAAAGAAACGCTTCTAGATACGAACCAGCAAAATGCGGTTAAACGCCCATTTTAAGCGCCGGTTTCTAGCTGTCAAAAAAATCGTTCATGGAGCCTAAAGATCAAGATATCTGTAGCAGCATTAACACAGGCATAAACACTGATCCAGGGGCGGACTGGTGACCCTTGGGGCCCTCGGGCAATAGGAGATCATGGCCCCCCTCCCCGTGTCCCTGTCCACACTCAAGCCACATCCACACAAAACACAACCTACTTATTGCACTGTCCACATTACATATGTTCGTTCCTACCCCATTTAGCTTCAGTGACAGCAGCTAAGGATTTACACATGTTATGGCAGGAATTATACCCCCTGTTGCTTTGGTGGGTGATCACGACCCTTTCAACTGAATGGGGCCCACTCTACAAACACCCTGCAACCTTGTGCAATGCACACAGTTGTAGCATGCTAGTGTGGTATCCAAGGGGTTACAGCAGGTGATGAGAAGGTGATATAACACCTACTCACTGCCTGCTTTAACCCTTTTTTTAAAAAGTTTACTTTACATATAATTGTAATGCCTTATATTACCTGCAGTCTATGTGACTCCACCTTCTCTGGGTTCAGATGCTGATCTTCCCTGCACAGAGTCTATAAAGTGATTTTTTTAAATCAAGAAACATATTATACGTATCTGCTCTGTGTAATGGTTTTGCACAGAGAAGCCCGGATCCTCCTCTTCTAGGATCCCCCAGCAACGCTTCTGCCTTCACAGTGCCCCAATAGCAAGCTGCAAAGTATTATAGTATAGTATATAGCAAGGTAAAAAAACTTTTGCCTTTACAGCCACTCACTTCCTGCCCAGGACTACATGTCCCATGAGGCATTGCTGCTCACACATTCACATTCACAAGTTCTCAGGCACTTACTGACATGTATGGATAGTGTAATGAGGTGTATGTGTGCTTCACTGTATTTCCTGATATGTAAACAAATAATGCATTCTGTATGCAGGCCAACTAATTGGCTGGCTGATTAATCGATTATGAAAATAGTTGACAACTATTTTCATAATTGTCAAAACAAAGAAAAGCTTTCCTGAGTGTGCCACCATCCCAAATAATAGGCACAAAGGGATGTGGGGATACCCCACGTGAATGGATGTTTAAAGGCACACCACGAGATAACCACTACAAGTTATACAAAATATTATTTATTACAGCATAATGTTAAAAAAGCAAATTGCTTCACAGGTTAAAAGTAAACACCTGTAGAACACAATGGGTCTAGGTCAAAGGACCCCAACAAACATAATCATATCAATAGTGATACAAACTACCAAACAACCATGGTGTGTATAAAGTAGGTTGACGCGTTTCGCTTCAATCAAGCTTCCTCAAGACCTTTTCACAGCATGGATATGGGTTGTTAGAGTAGCTTAATGAAAAAAAGAGGACATATATCGGTGTTCAATCAAAGGCAATTTTTCCATATACATTTTTATGCATCTATATCATGCTATATATATGCCATCATAGTGCTTACATTTGACTAGATGTGACCCCGGGGAGCATTCATGGGGGCGGACATAGGAGATATATTCATCACTCCCCAAGAGTATTGGACAGTGATACAGCAAAAAAGGGAAAAAACCTACAATATGTAGACAGGTATGTATTAGTACAAAATATGTACTCTTTTCGATGATACCGGACCAAAAACATTGCGTTTTTTACCTTTCAAGTGGAGTATCCTCTACTACTTAGAAGGCCAAAGTAGGGTCTCCCAATGTGCATCTGATGGTATTGACTCCTGTCTACAAAGAAAGCCACATAAGTACCATAGTACTTAAATCTATATCTATTCCAGGTGATAAACAAAAACCCCGCTCGAATAGGTGCAGCACACAGAATATGGGATCTAAAGAAAGAGTATAATAAATTCAATATATCCCCCCACCGAGATTGCATCGTCACCAATGATCTCACAAGCTTTCAGTCCGGCAAGTACACAAACATACTAGCGTGTAAGAAACATAAGCTGCACTGCTGATACCTTTGAACGGGTCAGAGTCCCTGAAAAACATCTCCCGAATGTTTCACACTGTGCCAGGGGAAAAAAAGCCAAGATGGTATCCACTAGGGGAGAAAATATAGACTATATGTGTCAAACAGTATCAAACTACCCCTGTATGGTGTGTGTAGCCTCTACAGCATATTGCTCCCTACCTCTATGTTGCACCACCTCCACCTACATCCACCGCCATAATGAACGCCAACTCGGTGTTTGGCCGATCTAGTCCCCCACCGCGTCACGTGTGTGCGCCACCCACAAAACTTGCGGCGCACCAAGCGTGTCATAGGACATGACGCGATCACGTGACGCGGCGTGCGTCTCAACATTATGGCACACGCTCACAAAGTGGAGCGTGTCGTATGTAAAGGGGAAGGCACGGCCAGGCAAGGAACGCCCCGGCGAGGGGCTGCCAGGCAAAGGCCCCTCCCCAAAAGTGCACACCCAACTGGCCCACCCACAACCCTAACGCCTCCCAATAGGGAGACGTGAGGCGCATATATCCGCCCCAAATGCAGGACAACCCCGGGATCCTAAATAGCCAGAGCAAACAAACTAGAGAAATGTACATACAAGAAGTACCAGATTAGTACAGTGCTCCACATGAATACAAACAGAAATGGTGATCACATAACAAGGGCATCAAACAATCGTGTCTAGCCATCTCGACACAGAATATATCGCAGAAAAAAGGAAAACCGTATTAATTAATAAAAAATGTCATTACTCATTGCAAATGTGTTAATTAGGGCTGAATGGGAGAGAAGGGGACAATACAAGTATTATGATTGAATGTCGTTACTCATTATTAATGTACTAGTTATTAGACATCTCCCAGTCCTCTATTATAAATACGGCTGGAAGCTCATCGCCTCATTCAGGCCTGGTGCCACTGTGGCCCTAAGGGTATATATCCAACGTGTCTCACGTTAGAGTATAGTTTTATCAAATTCCCTCCCTCTAGGGTTAGGCATAATTCGAGCGGGGTTTTTGTTTTCACCCTCCTCCCTTCCTTTGCCCCCTCCCCTCCGCCATCAAGCTGTTTGGCAGTGTCATAGCAGGGTATGCCCTGTTTTTCACGTACGTTTTGTCTATAGCTGGAATAGATATAGATTTAAGTACTATATGTGGCTTTCTTTGTAGACAGGAGTCAATACCAACAGATGCACATTGGGACACCCTACTTTGGCCTTCTAAGTAGTAGAGGATACTCCACTTGAAAGGTAAAAACGCAATGCTTTTGGTCCGGTATCATTGAAAAGAGCACATATTTTGTACTAATACATACCTGTCTACATATTGTAGGTTTTTTTTCCCTTTTTTGCTGTATCACTGTCCAATACCCTTGGGGACTAATGAATATATCTCCTATGTCCGTCCCTATGAATGCTCCCCGGGGTCACATCTAGTCAAATGTAAGCACTATGGTGGCATATATATAGGATGATAGAGATGCATAAAAATGTATATGAAAATATTGCCTTTGATTGAACACAGATATATGTCCTCTTTTTTTCATTAAGCTACTCTAACAACCCATATCCATACTGTGAAAAGGTCTTGAGGAAGCTTGATTGAAGCAAAACGTGTCGACCTACTTTATACACACCATGGTTGTTTTGTAGTTTGTATCACTATTGATATGATTATGTTTGTTGGGGTCCTTTGACCTAGACCCATTATGTTCTACATGTGTTTACTTTTAACCTGTGAAGCAATTTGCTTTTTTAACATTATGCTGTAATAAATAATATTTTTATAACTTGTAGTGGTTATCTCGTGGTGTGCCTTTAAACGTCCATTCACGTGGGGTATCCCCACATCCCGTTGTGCCTATTTTCATAATCAATTAGTTGTTTCGGCCCTACTTAGGTATCTCCCTTACTGATTCCTATGCCACACTCTATTTTTGTGCAAACTTGGGGATACATTCCCACTTTCTTGGTGAGGTAGAATTGCTCTAATCAAAATGGTCTTACTCCCAAAGCTGCTCATTTTCCAGTAGCTGTTCCTGCCTATATTCTTAGATTGATACAAGATCAACTACTTTGCTTTATTGGAACAACCATAAGCCCTGTCTAAGGCCCATTCACACCTTAGCGTAACAGAACCACGAGCAGAATTGTGCCATTCCAACCTCAAATGCAGATCATGTTAAAATCCTGGCACAAGGCATGCTCGGGTGCCATCAAGAATTAATAGCACCCAAAACGTGGTTAGCAGGCACGCGTTTTGTTGCACGTTTCATCACATGACAAACTCGCTACAAACGTGGCAACTCGCACAGTGAACAAAACACACAATGCTTTACACAAGTAAAGGTTCTAAAGCTCCTTTGGTGCATTTGTCATGCATACAGCAATCCATTCCACAGAAGGATGCGACAAATGCGCAAAAAAAAACATGAGCGGGAAAATGCGTTCCTGCTACCTGAAATGTGAATGGGACTTTTCCCCAAAAGAAACTTTCTGGTGGCTTAGATCTCCTGAGCATCCCCAGATAGTACCAGCTCACATGGCCCAGATTCCTAAATTTACATTACAAAAGAACCCCCAATTTGGGTGGCCCTAGAGGCGATGGAACGCAACCCAGTTTGCATTAATAATTTCTCATGTCTCAACCCAGTGGACAGACCTACATTATCTAATACTATATTAAAGCATACCATGCAAGCCTAAAGATGTTCCTTAAAGTGGTTTTAAAAGGTAGGATTTTTACCTAAAAAACTACCTGCATTAAGATAAAAACCTTCTCTGAACAGGATCCCCCCAGCCCCTTAAATACTTGCCTGATCTTGATCCAGCACTGTGCCCGAGAGCAGCAGCTTTCGCTGCTCTCTCTCTCCTCACTGGACATGGAGACAGCAGCAGGAGCCATTAGCACCTATGAGGAGAGAACAGTGGGCGAGGCCGAGCTGCACTGTGTGTGTCATGCACAGTCATGTTGGAACAGGAAGGGGCCATCCCTAATCTGAGGAGAGAACAGTGGGCGAGGCCGAGCTGCACTGTGTGTGTCATGCACAGTCATGTTGGAACAGGAAGGGGCCATCCCTAATTCATGCTCCCACAAAGTTGGGAGCATGAAATTTTCCAAAATGTCTTGGTATGCTGACACCTTAAGAGTTCCCTTCACTGGAACTAAGAGGCCAATCCCAACCTCTAAAAAGACTCCACGCCATAACTCCCCCTCCACAAAATGATTTGGACCAGTGCACAAAGCATGGTCCATAAAGACATGGATGAGCGAGTTTGGGGTGGAGGAACTTGACTGGCCTGCACAGAGTCCTGACCTCAACCCGACAGAACACCTTTAGGATGAATTAGCCAGGCCTTCTCGTCCACCTCACAAATGCGCTTCTGGAAGAATGGTCAAACATTCCCATAGACACACTCCTAAATATTGAGGACAGCCTTCCCAGAAGAGCTGAAGCTGTTATGGCTGCAAAGGGTGGGCCAACTCAATACTGAATCCTATGGACTAAGACTGGGATGCGATTAAAGTTCATGTGCGTGTAGAGGCAGGCGTCCCAATACTTTTGGTAAACCCAAGAATAAAAAAAAGTATTATTATGCAGCTTATCAGTCATTAGAAAATGGTGGCTGCATTAGCTTCATTTTTTCAAGTATGTTTACTGCAAATACAGACACCTCGGTGCCGGGATTGGCACAGTCACATATGAGTGAAATATTTTCATATTTTTAAACCAATTTTAAATACAACTTACTACAACTTACTACACCATAAGAGCTCTCTCTTGTATCCCTGGTGGAGTTTGTTGCCCAATCCTCCGAGATTGATGGAGGGGTCCCACAGTGGAGAGATGTTCTATCCAAGATCCTACTGGCTCATTCAATAAAGTGTTTTTTGACTTACCATAAAAAGTGGTAAAACGCCATCTACTATATGAGTACTCGTGGTGAAGCATTTATATGAAGATTAATCAAACCAGAAGAATCGGTTTTATTTCATGGTGTCGGGATTGTCACTTTTGGACTTTATAAGTTTGCTATATACAAATGATTCACTTGCAATGATATATATGTTGCATACTATATGTATGATGATTTATAGCGCCACCACCTTTACCTTTTTTTGCATCACCAGTTTGTTTTCACTTTTAAAGGGGCAGCTACGATTATTCTTTACCATCACTTTAGGCACCATTTCCAGCCACTAATTTATTCACACAGAAAAATACCCATTGATCTTGTCAGAAATCTTGTGTCCTTGTAACTTACTGTGGACTAAGTAATGTTCAGAGCTTTTTCAGCTATCATCTGTAAGCTGGAAGGCAACATCCCTCTATGTAATAGAGATAAGGAGAGGTGTTTGTAGTCCAAACCAGGAGAGCAGCCAAGGGTGACAATGCTGTTACTTAATATGGGCACGTATGCACATTACTCAGAACATGACCGTAATATTTACTGTTGATAGTGGCACCACAGGGTAGAAAATCCACGTAAATAATGCCACGTTTGTCCCAGAAAACACTTGCCATCACTTTACCTGCAGATGCAATTGTTCAACATTTTTTTGGTGGTGGTGAGTCCGCATGCTTCCACTGCTTTTCACTTCCACTGCACTAACACTGTTGGTCTGCCACCTTGATAAATGGTCTCTGGAATGGCACATGACACGTGCATAGCCTATCAGTAATAGGACACACTTGCCACATACAACAGCATGTAGTAGTACCACCGCGATGGCAATCCCTTTTTACACCTGTAAAATTAAAAGGCCCCTCGTAGATACAATACAAGTGAGCATTGTCACATTAGGACTGGAAGCATGCTATTAGCAGAATCATTAGGTTTGAATAGCTACATTTTTTGTATTTTTTGGGTTTAGATATGCTTTGAGGAGATGGTTGCAGTGGCAAATGGTTGGACCCTGAATGGGCAAGATCTCTCCTCTGAGAAATATGCTTATGTATGGGCAATATAATTTAATATCCTTATTTTATTGATAAATAATATGTAATTTTAAGTAACTAAATGGAGGAATACTTATGGTTTTCTATAGTATACTGAATGAGGTTTATAGACAAGAAATCATTAAGGACCACTAAAGCGATTGTAAACCTATTTTTTTTTAATAACATGTTAAACTTACCTGCTCTGTGGTTTTGCACTTGCTCAATTGCTTTGCACAGAGTGGCCCCAATCCTCCCCTTCTTGGGTCCCCTGCTGGCACTCCTGGCTCCTCCCCCATGCCGAGTGACCCCATAGGGAACTACTTGCTATGGAGGCACTTGTGGGGGCCAAATCCTGTGCCATTGACACACTGAGTGTGGCTCAGCCCTGCACCCTGCTCTCTCCCCCCCCCCCCCCCCCCCCAATGGCTACCATTGCTATCAATCTGCCCTGTGAGGATGGAGAGAGTGGAGAGAGGCTCTGCTCTCGGGCACAGCACTGGATCGAGATGAGGCTCATGTAAGTATAAAGGGGGAGCTGAGGGGGGAGCAGCACATAGAAGTTTTTTTACCTTTAATGTAGAGAATGCATTAAGGTAAAAAAAATCCTGCTGCCTTTATAACCACTTTAACATTTCATGACTAATTGGGACCCTCTAATATTTACTTTTTTTTTTTTACATAAAAAGCTTTACATTTTTACACCCTTTTTGTGTTCCTTATTATAAGTTGACAAATGGGCAAAATCATAGGAAAAATTATCTTTATTATTTTACACAATCTTTAAAAAAAAAAAAAGTAAAAAAACTTAAGAGACTGCATTGCACCTTGACAGCTGCAGTCTGCCAGCTTTAGCTGTCATTGTACTGCTTTCAGTGAGAGGCACAGTGATTGCTGAAGATGGATCGTTTGTTTTCACACTTCCACCCTGTACTATCAGTAATTGATGTAATAATTAACCGCTTGCCGACGGCTGATCGGCAATTGACGGCGACAAAGTGGCTCTGTAACGCGAATCGCCGTCATACGACGGCGGCCGCGATACAGAGCCACTGTGAGCGCGCGCGCGCCGCCGGAGGCGCGCGCGTGCGCTCACTGTGTCCGGGGGGGTCCAGGGAGCGGGTCCGGCGGCTTCGATTGCCGCCGGCCACCCGTGATGCCCCCCCCGGAACGAATGAGCGGGGGTCCGTGTATGTAAACACGGACCTCCGCTCTGTGTGAGGGGGAAGGGAAGTGATCACAGCCTTCTCGTACATGAAGGCTGTGATAACTTCCTTTCCCCAGCTAGGCAAGTCCCCCTACAGTAAGAACACGCCCAGGGAACACAGTTAACCCTTAGAGCGCCCCCTGCAGGTTAACCCCTTCACTGCCAATGACATTTACACAGTAATCAGTGCATTTTTATAGCACTGATCGCTGTATAAATGCCAATGGTCCCAAAAAAGTGTCAAAACATTCCGACATGTCCGCCGCAATATCGCAGTACCGCTAAAAATCGCAGATCGCCGCCATTTTTAGTAAAAAATAAAAAAAAAATAAAAACCCCAAAAATGAATTCTCATCATCCGTAAACGCGACCACTTTTGCGCAAACCAATCAATAAACGCCGATTGCGATTTTTTTTATCGCAAATATGAGGAAGAATATAAATCGGCCAAAAACGGTGAAAAAAAATGTTTTTTTATATTTTTTTTTTGGATTTGTATTTTAGCAAAAAGTAAGAAACTTGGGTTTTTTTGCAAAATTGTCGCTCTTCTTTTGTTTATAGCGGCGATCAGAAATGACGCAGAGGTGATCAAATACCACCAAAAGAAAGCTCTGTTTGTGGGAAAAAAAGGACGCAAATTTCGTTTGGGTGCAACGTCGCACGACCGCGCAATTGTCAGTTAAAGCGACGCAGCGCCGAATCGCAAAAAGGGCTCCGGTCCTAAAGCTGGAAATCCTTCCGGGGCTGAAGTGGTTAATGACTGGGATGCAGGCAAGCTTACTCCATAAATGGCCTATTGCTTTTGGGCTTTAACCAATTTCATATTCTATAAGGATTGGGTAGTATGTTGCCAGGGAGCTTTTATTTACTATTATCAATAAATTGTTTGAAGCTGATATCTGGATTGTTGTGTGTTACAGCAGTGGTTCTCAACCCTGTCCTCAAGTACCCCCAACAGGCCATGTTTTGGGAATTTCTCTTAGATAAAATAGCTGTCTGGAATACCAAGCCATTGACTCTGATTTAAAGCACCTGTGCAAGATAAAGGAAAACATGCAAACATGGCCTGTTGGTACTTGAGGACAGGATTGAGAACCACTGTGTTACAGAACTTATTTTTTCTTTACATGGTCATTAAGCCCTGGTGCACACCAGTGTGATTTGTCAGGCGATTTGACAGTTTCAAATAGCATGACAAGTTGCACCCCATTGCCGGCAATAGAGCACTCCGAATCATCGCGACTCATATTGCAGTAACTTTGAAAAAAGTTCCTGCACTATTTATGTGCGATTTCATGTGCGACTTGCATTGACATCTGTGTGAAGGAAGCCGCACTGGTGATGGCAAGCTGCAAATGAAATTGCACTGATCATTGGCTTTGAAATCACACTGAAGTAGCGCGATTTTCAAAACTGCACTGGTGTGAATCAGGGCTTAATTAAGTGTCTTAATTGTGAAGACCACTGGACTCTAGAAACTCCACTACATGAAATCAATAAAAAGTAATATGCAAAAATTTCAGATTGCATGTGGCTTTCTGTAAATGTACAGGAACCAGGGAACATGTTTCAGTTTTTATTTTTAAATTACAATTTAAGTTGAATTAGTTGCTAAGGGTAACACTACAGTTATAAGTGTGCTTGTTTTTATATATAAATAAGTGCCCTTTTTCTTGTAGATAACCCTAATGGATGCTAATTATGTGATGGATGAAACTTTGGGTACAACAACATTTCAAATTTCTTCACTATTGCCTGGAGAGAAAAAAGAGGTTCCATTTACATTTAACAAAGTAAGTAGAAAAATAGTACAAATGTTGTTATTTTAAAGCAATGTTAAACCCAAAAGCAAACATTTACTATATTGCAGCTTGCCAATTCTTAGATGTAATAGCTGCATTCATTTTCTTTTTTATGCTTTCTTTCTTCTATTTTTATCTGATGATCCCGTCAGTAAGTCTGTTGTTTTTCAAAAGAACATGCGCTCTTCCAGATGTATTAGTTACAGGGATGAGACAAGCCATTGAACACTGACATGGGTGCTTACAATGATCAGCTTTTATTTATTCACATGAAAACCTTTATCCCAAAAGGAAAAAACTATTTGCTGTAACTTATTATAAAGTGTTAGATGGAGTTTTGCTTCAATTTGTTAGAGTACTTTTTAAATCTGCTAGTACATCTAACACTCCCCTCCACCCAGACTGACAATACTGATGTCTAACGTTGCCCCTGTGTTCCTTCATCCAGAGTTTAGGAACTCTAAGACCCCATACACACTATTAGATTTTCTGCAGTTTTTTTCCTTTAGATTTACCAAAACCATATAGTGCAAGGGCCTGCCTGATTTGCATACAAACTGAAACTCTTAAGCGTTGACCTCATATTATATGGTTTTGTTAAGTCTGAAGCAAAAAATCTGCAGAAAATATAATAGTGTTTATGGGGTCTAAGGCATCATGCACAAAGGACAATTTGGAAACTCTCCTAAAAAGCCTTTCCTCCTGGCAACAGCATTTTGGCAGAAAAAACTCCTGCCACTTGTAAAAGTGTGTAAATCGCTAAGGCGCATTTAGGTGCATTTACAGGCATCAGATGCTTGGGCATTAAAGTGGTTCTAAAGGCAGAAGGTTTTTATACCTGAGCCCCATCCCAATCCAGAGATGTTGCACAAGAACCTCAGCTCAGAGCAGGTAAGGTAGGTAATAACACATTTATTTTTATTTATTTTTTTTTAAAGCAAGACTTTAATATCACTTTAATTCATTTAAGTGGCCAGAAAAATAATTTATTCTGGTCATGAAATGACTTAATGCTTAAACGCTAAACGCGCATAGAGCTAAAAAGCGTCAAAACGTGTTAACACGCATGAACAAGCGTCAGGCGTTTTTTTTTCTGACAAAACTCTGCTGCTCCTGGACACACTGGCAGTGGGGTTTTTCCTGCCTCTAAAGATGCTGCTAAAAGTCTATGTGTACATGGACACATAGGCTAACATGCAGAGGAGATTGGTAAGCTGTAATATATAACATTTTTCATTTTGGTTTTAATACCACTTTAAAGAAAACAGGTAAGAAACCTGAATAATTTGAACTGAGCATACTGTATGTTAAAACATTAGTAGCCATTACCCCTACGCCCAAGAGACTGTGAAGTAATGGTGAACTGTCTGTCGTAATGGTGGTATGAGCTGCGAGGGGAATGGTGAGGGGTTTGCTGCCCAGCACTCAGGTCTTTTTAATTATATTTATATGCAGCTATTCATATAATCTATACATTTCAGATTGCTGGTCAAGACAGCAAATTTACACAGTTACAGTTGTATGCAAAAGTTTAGGAACCCCTGACAATTTCCATGATTGTCATTTATAAATATTTGGGTGTTTGGATCAGAAATTAAATTTTGATCTATCAAATAACTGAAGGTCACGGTAATATTTCAGTAGTGAAATGAGGTTTATTGGGTTAACAGAAAATGCACAATATGCATCAAAACGAAATTAGACAGGTGCATAAATTTGGGCACCCCAACAGAAAAATCACATCAATATTTAGTACAGCCTCCTTTAGCAGAAATAACAGCCTCTAGACACTTCCTATAGCCTGTAATGAGTGTCTGGATTCTGGATGAATGTATTTTGGACCATTCCTCCTTACAAAACATCTCCAGTTAGGTTTGATGGTTGCCAAGCATGGGCAGCTTGCTTCAAATCACCCCACAGATGTTCAATGATATTCAGGTCTGGGGACTGGGATGGCCATTCCAGAACATTGAACTTGTTCCTCTGTATAAATGCCCAAGTAGATTTTGAGCAGTGTTTTGGGTTGTTGTCTTGTTGAAATATCCAGCCCTGGCATAACTTCAACGTTGTGACTGATTCCTCAACTTTATTCTCAAGAATCTGCTGATATTGAGTGGAATCCATACGACCCTCAACTTTAACCAGATTCCCAGTACTGGCACTGGCCACACAGCCCCACAGCATGATGGAACCTCCACCAAATTTTACTGTGGGTAGCAAGTGTTTTTCTTGGAACTCTGTGTTCTTTTGCCGCCATGCATAACGCCCCTTGTTATGACTAAATAACTCAATCTTTGTTTCATCAGTCCACAGCACCTTAATTCAAAATGAAGTTGGCTTGTGCAAATGTGCGTTTGCATACCTCAAGTGACTCCCTTTGTGGCGTGTGTGCAGAAAAGGCTTCTTTCGCATCTCTCCCCCATACAGCTTCTCCCTGTGCAAAGTGCGCTGAATTGTTGAACGATGCACAGTGACACCATCTGCAGCAAGCTGATGTTGGAGGTGGTCTGTGGGCTGTTTTTGACCGTTATCACCATCCTTCGCCTTTGCCTCTCCAATATTTTATGTGGCCTGCCACTTCTGGCCTTAACAAGAACTGTGCCTGTGGTCTTCCATTTCCTCACTATGTTCCTCACAGTGGACACTGACAGCTTATATGTCTGTGATAACTTTTTGTAGCCTTCCCCTAAACCATAATGTAGAACAATCTTTATTTTCAGGTCATTTGAGAGTTGTTTTGAGGCCCCCATGTTGCCACTCTTCAGAGGAGAGTTAAAGAGAACAACAACTTGCAATTGGCCCCCTTAAATACCTTTTCTCGTGATTGGATGTACCTGTCTATGACGTTTAAGGCTTAATGAGCTCACCAAACCAATTGTGTGTTCCAATTAATCAGTGCCAAGTAGTTACAGGTACAGCTTTTACAGGCATCAATCATTTATTCTGGCCATTGAAATGAATTAATGCTCAAGCACTAAATGTGCCTAGCATTTAGGTGCATTTAGCAGCTTTTAGTAGCTTCAAGCATTTTTCTGCCCAAACTCTGTTGCTTCTGGACACACTGGCAGTGGGGTTTTTGTTCTTGCCTCTAAACTCTCCTGCAACTAAATGCTGTTAAAAGTCTATGTGTAAAAGAATTATAAAAATGCTACAGTGTCTTTTTTTCATTTTATTAGGTTACAAAGGTTTTTCTAGGATTCTCGTTACAGGAATGGTATGTACATACTTTTGCCTACTACTTTTGAGCAGTTGTGTTACATTACAATGCATGGACACTTTAGATTCTGATGTTAAGCTATAGGTAATGCTGTAGTTTGGCCAAACACAGGCACATACTTTCATTTCCTATAGTATAAAATTATTTTCCCTCTCTTCTTTATTGTTTTATGCATATATTGTGAAAGGATAGTTATACTTCTTTGAGGCAAAGAAAGTAATCCCTACGGCTCGGTTTACACATGTCCAGCTACGGTTTCAGCACGACTTTTAGTCCGGTGCTGTTTTCACCAGTACAGGTGTGATTCAGGTGCAAATTTTTAGCTCCATAAAGAAGGCTGCTGATTCACATGTCATACGAATATGATGTGGCTCAAAATGCATCCAATGCAATATTCCCAACACACACATTCCTGTAGAGATGGCTGTATTTATAAGTGGGTGCTGTAGCGACTACTGGCTGGAACGGTGTGTAGTCAGTAGACTTGGGCAGAGTGATTCTTTTTAGTGATTCGAATCATTTAGATCAGTTCAGTGAAATGATTCGAATCACTGAATCGACTCACGACTCATTTCCTCCAAGCTAAAATTAAGACTCATGAACTTCAGTCCTGTGATACACTCAGTCAGTAAAGTCAACATATTAGATGTTAAATAACTTTATTTTGCTGCAATAACTGTTCTCTGCAATACAGCAAAAAAGAAAAAAAAAAACATACCTTGAATTATACAAAAACCATTAAAAAATAAAGTTTAAATGGATCCTGACCTGAACGCACTGCTGTGCAAATCACATGTCTATGCAATGCAAATTCAATCTTACAGATCAGTATGGCTGAATTCGCATCACATTCGGACCAAAGTCGTGCAGGACCTTTTTTTTGGTCTGCACCAGAATTGGATTGCATGGGTGTTCACACTCATGCGTTCTGATTCCAGTCTGAATTGACAGTTTGCACTGCGATGTGCGAACTGATATGGGGTGTCATTCATTTTTTTTTTTTTTATTGTAATTCCTTTATTGAACCATAGGTTGCATTATACATAACAGACCAAGAGCATTTCAGGGTGTCATGAACTTTGTATTGGCACTCCCAGAGGTTTGCATAAGGCAGTGTGTGAACTGCCTGCGAATCAGGTGCGATGCGGGAACGCAGTGGATTTGCAGGGTTTACCACGTGATCGCACCAATTGTGAACAGAGCCTCATTCAGAGACTTCTCACAGCAGCTCATGAATCTAATGTGCTCTGATGAGTCATTCATAAACTTAGGAGCCATGCTGCTGGCTCGCACAACTCATGAATCTAATGTGCTCTCTTGAGTCAGTTAAACTCAGGAGTTATACTGCTGGCTCACACAACTTACGAGTCACTCATCGATTCAGGAGTTATAGGTTGGCTCACACAACTCACGAGTCACTCATTGATTCAGGAGTTATAGGTTGGCTCACACAACTCA
>BLSH010066407.1:259470-278360 GCA_018402905.1 Glandirana rugosa
CTGGCGCACCCCCCGCCCCCCCATAGCAGCACCACTGCAACATATACAAAATAAAATTATTGGTTATGCTACAAAATTCAAATTCTCATTTGAAATAAATTGAACAAAAATTAGTTGCTTTAAAAAATGTAGCTGGCCCTACATTATACAATTTTCTTTACAATTTCCCTCAGGGTTACCTTCAACTATGTAGTGCAAGGGTCTTCCTGATTGCCTGTAAATTGAAAGTGTTTAGGTTTGACCTCATATTATATGGTTTTGGTAAATATAAAAGAAAGTTGTACAAGAAAATTGTATGATGTATGACCAGAGATTAATCAGATTATTGATGGTAACTGTATTAATTAGATTATAGAGACTGGGCTGGTTTCGTAGATCTCATCTCCATTTACTGTTCACAGCACTGAACTCTAGAGCGGCATACCAAAGGGATGATTAAAGACTCAGTCTGCCTACCCACACTGATAGACAATTACTCTGCATCTTCCAAAAACAGGAAAAATGTTTCTTAGATTTGTAGAGAACTCTAATGTTGAGATCTCTGTGCTTGTATTTCTAGGCATGTTGCTCTGCCACTGTCATTGCGGCACTTTCCCTGTTGATTTTTTTTATTTTTTGCTATGGCGAATACAAGAAAAGGAATGGGAACAAATGAAAGGTGAACAGGCCCACCCTGGTACTTGAAGGAACTGTGATAGGTATATCTCACCCTGGAGACCTCAAAACCTAGAAAAGTCTATGTCCCCAAGAGATAAAATAATTTGTCACCAAACAAAAAAAAAAAAAACTCAAAATAGGAAATTAAGCTGTTAAACCTAAAGAAGGGTTACAATTTACTTTATGGAGCTTAAGACCCCTTTCACACTGAGATGATTTTCAGGCGGTTAGGTGGGACCTTATGTGTTAACAATTGGCTCCCCCTTCTGGTTCCCCTCATGTGATTATATATGTACGGATGCCGTTTTCCCTGTTTTAGTGGAGCCTGTTCCCTGTTTTATACCGTTTTTCAATTGCCTTGAAGTTGACGCGCATGTGGGTTTTGCGTGGGCCCACCCCACTTGATCCGGTACATGCTTTCCACCATGCGTGACTTACCTAGTGGGTTTGCGCACGATGATGGAACGCATTTTTGGATGTTGGGAGACCACCTGACTTCCAGAAAAAGTGGCGTCACGTCTGTGTCAGGGTTCTGCAGCTAGGAAGACCAGATATTGTTGCTACATCTGAAAACTGAGCCAAAACCACAGAATATATTAAAAGGTGAGATTTATTAACAGTACACAGCAAACAGCATGCAAAACAAACTGCAAAGACAAATACAAGAACCAAACCCCCAATGCACAAAACAAGAATAACTAATGAACCTAACTACTGACAAAGGAACTAAACTACTGACTATATACAATATCTACAATAAACTGACAAGAGTACAGGGAAAGCAGGTATGCAAGGCAGAAGGGATCAAGACAGGGTACTAGGAAGGGAGCAGGAGCAAGGCAGAGGAGGACAAGAGCAAGACAGAGGGGTTCAGGCTGTAACAGGGTCTCTGGCACAAGGAGGTGATCGGAATTGAGACGCACTGGGGAAAGGGAGGAACAGTCTTAAATAGCCATCTAATGGCTGAACCCAAGTGTGGCTGATTGTTACAGCTTGCTGGCTCTTTGGAGACACCTGCTGGTGGCTACTGGAGATGCAGCAAACAGCCCAGAGCAGCACAGTGCCACCAGTAGGTAAACTCAATCCTGACAATCTGGCTGTGATGGGCGATTTTTCAGGACGCTTTGTAAGCTACCCCCTCAAGCCTGGCCGACACACGGTGGACCAGCTTGATGGATGGACCTGGCGGTGCCGGACATTTGGCATGGTTTGCTAGCCATTACTATTGGTGTGATCAATGGAGAGAGGACCCGCCCAGTACTCTGAGGACCGCCCCCTCTGTTTGGTGGCTCTATTTAGAGGGGAAGGTCTGCTTTGGGGAGTCACATACTGACGTGCAGGATTCTCGGGAGACCCGGACTAGTCCTGCCATAGCCGATTTTTTTTGTAGAAGATGTATACCCACATTCTCACACCCCTACATGGGTGATTTTATGAGACGCCTTGATATGTAGTACATCTCTGGTAAGTTCATAATACCAGTATGGTTTCTTTTATCCTGTGGGTACATATCTATCTAGTATCGGTAGGATATTCCTTGTTTTATACATATGTGTATATCTTTTTAGGATATGGTTGCCTACTGATGATTGTGAGTTTAACCCACGTATGGAGGGATTAATGTGATTCCTGATCAGAGCCCTACCCATGTTCCATACTAAGCTAAGCAGTGATCTATTGACCCTTGTGTAAATATCTTTATTCAAGTTTGTTTTTGATTTTTTTGCCCATATTGGGCTGCTTTTTACCTTCTACTTTATGAATACCTGGTGTCAAAATATATATATTTATATACAGTATCTCACAAAAGTGAGTACACCCCTCACATTTTTGTAAATATTTTATCATATCTTTTCATGTGACAATACTGAAGAAATGGCACTTTGCTACAATGTAAAGTAGTGAGTGTACAGCTTTTATAACAGTGTAAATGTGCTGTCCCCTCAAAATAACTCAACACACAGCCATTAATGTCTAATCCTCTGGCAACAAAAGCGAGTACACCCCTAAGTGAAAATGTCCAAATTGGGCCCAAAGTGTCAATATTTTGTGTGGCCACCATTCTTTTCCAGCACTGCCTGGGCATGGAGTTCACCAGAGCTTCACAGGTTGCCACTGGAGTCCTCTTCCACTCCTCCATGAAGATATCTTGGAGCTGGTGGATGTTAGAGACCTTGCGCTCCTCCACTTTCCATTTGATTTTCATCCACAGATGATCAATAGGTTTTAGGTCTGGAGACATGCTTGGCCAGTCCATCACCTTTACCCTCAGCTTCTTTAGCGAGGCAGTGGTCGTCTTAGAGGTGTGTTTGGGTTCATTATTATATTGGAATACTGCCTTGCGGCCCAGTCTCTGAAGGGTGGGGGATCATGCACTGCATTAGTATGTCACAGTACATGTTGGCATTTATGGTTCCCTCAATGAACTGTAGCTCCTCAGTGTCGGCAGCACTTCTGCAGCCCCAGACCATGAGGCTTGGTTCACACCTAGGTGATCCGGCTTGGGGGGTGACGTTTCTAGGCATTTTGAAGGCGACTTTGGGCGTCTTAAAATGCCATTGCATACCAGGCAACTTTGCCTATGGCCAAGCAGAGAAAGGAGGGAGGGGGTTGCCTTAAAATATTATTTTCTTTTAAACTGTAATGTCGCTTCAGTATTGATGGGGGATCTGAGTTGGAGACGACTTCCATTAAACTCGGAGCATCTTCAGTAGTGTATATTAAGATGGCTCCCATTCATTTCAATGGGATTTCGGATTTCAAGCGACACAAGTCGGATTGCAAGTCGCCTAGGTGTGAACCGAACCCGACACTCCCACCACCATGCTTGACTGTAGGCAAGACACACCATCTGAACCAAATAAGTTTATCTTGGTCTCATCAGATCACAGGACATGGTTCCAGTAATCCATGCCCTTAGTTTGCTTGCCTTCAGCAAACTGTTTGCGGGCTTTATTGTGCATCATCTTTAGAAGAGTCTTCCTTCTGGGACGACAGCCATGCAGACCAATTTGATGTAGTGTGCGTCGTATGCTCTGAGCACCGACAGGCTGACCCCCACCCCTTCAACCGCTGCAGCAATGCTGGCAGCACTCATAGGTCTATTTCCCAAAGACAACCTCTGGATATGATGCTGAGCATGCGCACTCAACTTCTTTGGTTGACCATAGCGAGACCTGTTCTGAGTGGAACCTGCCCTGTTAAATCTCTGTATGGTCTTGGCCACTGAGCTGCAGCTCAGTTTCAGGGTCTTGGCAATCCTCTTATAGCCTAGGCCATCTTTATGTAGAGCACCAATTTTTTTTTCAGATCCTCAGAGAGCTCTTTGCCATAAGGTGCCATGTTGAAATTCCAGTGACCAGTTTGAGAGAGAGCGATACCACCAAATTTAACACACCTGCTCCCCATTCACACCTGAGACCTTGTAACCCTAACGAGTCACATGACACGGGAGGGAAAATGGCTAATTGGGCCCAGTTTGGACATTTTCACTTAGGGGTGTACTCACCTTTGTTGCCAGCGGTTTAGACATTAATGGCTGTGTGTTGAGTTATTTTGAGCGGACAGCAAATTTACACTGTTATACAAGCTGTACACTCTCTATTTTACATTGTAGCAAAGTGTCATTTCTTCAGTGTTGTCACATGAAAAGATATATTAAAATATTTACAAAAATGTGAGGGGTGTACTCACTTTTGTGAGATACTGTATATACGTATTTCTCTTTTTTTAACCACTTCCTTACTGGGCACTTAAACCCCGCCTGGACCAATTTTCAGTTTTCAGTTTTCAGCGCTGTCACTCTTTGAATGACAATTATGCGGTCGTGCAGCGTTCTACCCAAACAAAATTAACGTCCTTTTTTTCCCACAAATAGAGCTTTCTTTTGGTGGTATTTGATCACCTCCTGCATTTTTTATTTTTTGCGCTATAAACAAAGAGCTACAATTTTGAAAAAAGAACAATGTTTTCTACTTTTTACTATAATGAATATCCAAAAATGAAAAATAAAAAAACGAATTTATTCATCAGTTTAGGCCGATGTGTATTCTACATATTTTTGGTAAAAAAAATATCGCAATAAGCGTATTCTGATTGGGTTGCGCAAAAATTATAGCGCCTACAAACTATGGACATTGGTTTATGGCGTTTTTATTATTTATTTATTTTTTACTGGTAATCGCGGCGATCTGCGTTTTTTTTTTTTTATCGGGACTGCAATATTGCGGCGGACATGACACTTTTGACACTTTTTTGGGACCAATGACATTAATACAGCGCTCATCCAGCAGTTATCACACATACAGAGATATCTCTCTCGTATGATAGGTGTAATCTCTCCAAAACAAAATAATCCCGGAGGTGACACCTACTGTATAATTAAATCATAGCGCTTACAACATTTACTGATGCTCTAATAGGCCACAGTCTTATTCCTAAAGCTGTATGGTGTGTTGTTACGCCAAAATTAGTCTTTAAATTCCTGAACGTAATTTTATGACCACCCAGGATATAGGTCTGTGTCGTCCAGGATACCAAATCCTATAGGTGTCCCAGGGGTGGACATGCAAGGTGGTATGTGTAAAGATGAAACTTTGCAATACAGGTTAAAACATGGAGCTGATCTTCAGTGGATTGCCTCTAGGGGTCTACTGGCCTCCCCACTTACCAGATATCACTGACCCCAGGGGTCGACTAGCCTTGTAAAATGCCTGTCCCCATACACATGGAGATATGCAAGATTGCTGCTTCACAATGGATTTCTTCCATTTGGAACCCAATGGTAACCCCACTTACCAGATAACGATGTTTCAGAGAGTAAACTCACAAGGGGGTAGCTGAAGAAAAACCATCCACATGAACACTGGACAAGATTCTTCCAACCGATCGTTTGCAGGCTCCGAACCCGAGAAAACAAACGGGGAACTCCAATAGTGAAGTCAGTTTTATTAAAACCCAAATCATAAAAGCAAAAACATAAACATAACGAACGACCGTCCAAATGGGAACGATCGCGCACAAACGTAGGTAAAAAAGAGAGGAAGCAGGGGACGCCAATAGCGCTCCACCTGCGTTCCTCTGAGCGGAAATGACGTGCACGTTCCTCGCCACCTGACGCGGCGTTTCGTTGACAGCTCGTCAACGTCCTTAGGGGTCATAGGGGCATACATGTCACTTCCTTTTAAATACATGTCCGCTCAAAAGTATCAACCAGTCACCTGACTTATTTAGTCCAATTAGGACCTATTGCCAACTAGTGAATTCAACTAAATGTGGCTATAGGAAAAGCAATAGAAAGCACCCTCTGGTGGAAAAAATAAATAGTGCAACATTAATAGTGCTAATTACAGCCTCAGCAATAACATGAATATACCGAACGTGCGTTAGTGATATAGATCAGTGTTTTTCAACTCCAGTCCTCAAGGCACACCAACAGGTCATGTTTTCAGGATTTCCATGAGTTTGCACAGGTGATTTGATCAGTTTCACTGCCTTAGTAATTACCACAGCTGTTTCATCTGAGGGAAATCCTGAAAACATGACCTGTTGGTGTGCCTTGAGGACTGGAGTTGAAAAACACTGATATAGATTAAAGGTGCAATAGAAAGCACCCTCTGGGGGAGAAAATAGTGCAACATTAATAGTGCTAATTACATAACCTCAGCAATAACATAAGTAAATAGTATATAACATAAATATATTGTTTTATGGACTGAACGTGAGTTAATGATATAAATTAAAGATGCTGATCTCATTACCGTAATACAGGTAAACTGAAATTAGAAACATAGTGTATATTTAAATATGTAATTTGTAAACCAGCGTGAATTTATAATTAGTATAAATTAGTTTAAAGTGTCAATTTAAAGAGTGGCAAGTAAACTGGTAAACATTACTAAAATAGAAAACAGGAATTAGGAAATTAAATTAAAATTAAAATTAAAAAATTAGCCAAAAAACAATTCAAATCAATATCGGAGTTTATACCTGCAGGCCTCAAAGTATCTAGTTTGTAGATCAATTTAATTTAAACTCTGATATTGATTTACTTGCCAGTTTACTTGCCACTCTTTAAATTGACACTTTAAACTAATTTATACTAATTATAAATTCACGCTGGTTTACAAATTACATATTTAAATATACACTATGTTTCTAATTTCAGTTTACCTGTATTACGGTAATGAGATCAGCATCTTTAATTTATATCATTAACTCACGTTCAGTCCATAAAACGATATATTTATGTTATATACTATTTACTTATGTTATTGCTGAGGTTATGTAATTAGCACTATTAATGTTGCACTATTTTCTCCCCCAGAGGGTGCTTTCTATTGCACCTTTAATCTATATCACTAACTCACGTTCGGTATATTCATGTTATTGCTGAGGCTATGTAATTATCTCTATTAATGTTGCACTATTTATTTTTTCCACCAGAGGGTGCTTTCTATTGCTTTTCCTATAGCCACATCTAGTTGAATTCACTAGTTGGCAATAGGTCCTAATTGGACTAAATAAGTCAGGTGACTGGTTGATACTTTTGAGCGGACATGTATTTAAAAGGAAGTGACTTGTATGCCCCTATGACCCCTGAGGACCTTGACGAGCTGTCAACGAAATGCCGCGTCGGGTGGCGAGGAACGTGCACGTCATTTCCGCTCAGAGGAAAGCAGGTGGAGTGCTATTGGCATCCCCTGCTTCCTCTCTTTTTTACCTAAGTTTGTGCGCGATCGTTTCCATTTGGACGGTCGTTCGTTATGTTTATGTTTTTGCTTTTATGATTTGGGTTTTAATAAAACTAACTTCACTATTGCAGTTCCCCATTTGTTTTCTCGGGTTCGGAGCCTGCAAACGATCGGTCGCAAGAATCTTGTCCAGTGTTCATGTGGATGGTTTTTCTTCAGCTACCACCTTGTGAGTTTACTCTCTGAAACATCGTTATCTGGTAAGTGGGGTTACCATTGGGTTCCAAACGGAAGAAATCTATTGTGAAGCAGGAATCTTGCATATCTCCATGTGTATGGGAACAGGCATTTTACAAGGCTAGTCGACCCCTGGGGTCAGTGATATCTGGGAAGTGGGAAGGCCAGTAGACCCCTAGAGGCAATCCACTGAAGATCAGCTCCATGTTTTAACCTGTATTGCAAAGTTTCATCTTTACACATACCACCTTGCATGTCCACCCCTGGGGCACCTATAGGATTTGGTATCCTGGACGACACAGACCTATATCCTGGGTGGTCATAAAATTACGTTCAGGAATTTAAAGACTAATTTTGGTGTAACAACACACCATACAGCTTTAGGAATAAGACTGTGGCCTATTCGAGCATCAGTAAATGTTGTAAGCGCTATGATTTAATTATGCAGTAGGTGTCACCTCCGGGATAATTTTGTTTTGGAGAGATTACAGCTATCATACGAGAGAGATATCTCTGTATGTGTGATAACTGCTGGATGAGCGCGGTACCTATTGAATTTAGTATTGTATAAGTGTAACATTGTATTAGTTATACCGTTATACCAGCTGCTCCTCCCTCTTTTTCCGATTTATGTCCTAGGCGCGGACAATCTTGTTTAGACTTACCAGACATTAATACAGTGATCCGATCTAAAAATAGACAGTGATTACTGTATAAATGTCATTGGCAGGGAAGGGGTTAACACTAAGGGGGCAGTGAAGGGTTAAACGTGTTCCCTGTATATGTTCTAACTGTGTGGGGGCGTGGCTAACATGGACATAACAGATCTAACTGATCCCAATCTGTCATGACCCCCCCCCCCCCCACAGAGCAGGGAACTGCCGTGTTTACATCGGCTGTTCCCCGTTCTGGCTCTCTGTGAAGGGATCGCGGGTCTCTGGCGGACATCGAGTCTGCCCGACCCGCGGGCCAGCTCACTCGGCGTTCAGTGGCGCGCGCCACCAGAGGCGGCTAGAGGGCGCCTGGTACGAGCAAAAGGGGAGGACGTCTATTGACGGCCTTCCGGCATTTCAGATCCGCGCTATAGCCCTCAATCGGCTATAGCGCGGATCTGAAGTGGTTAAGTGAGGAGCACAAATATTAATAGCTCTGCTGCTGTGTGTTTTCCTCGCTGATGCAGTTTGTCTATGGTCTCCCCTTAGTCCAGATGCTCAGTACGGCTTAAAGGTATACCCTTATATATATGGTTCTGCCACTGGTTTTAGTGGCATATGTATACAATTTTTATTTTATTTTTTTTTCACTCCCCCTCTCTCCTCTTTTTTTTCCTCCACCCCCCAATACCTCTACTTTTCAGGGACAGAGCGCTATATATATGAAATGTATAATGTTGTTCATATGTATGTCTATATTTTGCTTGATACAGGGGTTGAGTCAGTTACAAAGCAATTAAGCCCTAGACCGCAAAACATGTTGGCAATGTAGGGGCGTTTTTGTTAGCCCCTTACTGTTCCATGTATTTGTGTCTTTTTTTTCTATCATCAAATAAATATTTAGATAATTTTTTAATCAGTATATGTGAATTCTCAGTTGTGTGGAGGAGACCATTTAACACCCAGTTCCTTTACAAATTCCCTTTTCTATTGTTCATATACAGGATTGGTACTCCATGACAATATTGTTATAGCAATAGTATATGGGCCTTGACTGTATACTTTTACTATGTCGATGGCTTCATATCAGCATACAGAGCTAAATGCTGATTTGATGCTTAGTGAAAGATGGAAAAGGACCACTATTTAACTATGCGATGCTGAACTGAACATCCAGAAGCCTATAAAATTGTTCATGTATTACACAAAGTGAGACCCTATAATTGTGCAAAGCAGATAATGTAATGTGAATGGTCAAAATATGGTAAACAGCAATCTCTGTGATGCTTTGTATTTTTGGGGTTTTGAGGCAAATGTTGTTATCTTTTAGGTACCAGTCATTGCAGTTTTAGGCTCTGGAGGTGGATTCCGTGCAATGGTTGGCTTCTCTGGAGTCATGAAAGCTCTGTTTGAATCAGGGGTTTTAGACTGTATAACGTACGTTGCTGGATTGTCTGGATCTACATGGTAAATTACATGTTTTTTTATCATTATTATTATTATTATTATATTAAAAAATATGCATATGTGTTTTGATATACAATATTACATGTTATGTAAAGTGTTATTTTTTATAGATCAGCAATGCTTGTCTTGACCATGGATAAATATCATGCTGCCCTAGCACTCCTAAATGATGACACCCTTTTGTACAGGATCTGACACCAAACAAAACATAGGAATGTTAAACTAGGTTAAATAGGATGTAAACCCCATTCATGAAATCTGACATATGCACACACATCTGTAGTGTTTACTTACAGTATCTCACAAGTGAGTACACCCCTCACATTTTTGTACATTTTTTATTATATGTTTTCATTTGACAACACTGAAGAAATGACACTCTGCTGCAAATGTAAAGTAGTGAGTGCGCAGCTTGTATAACAGTGTAAATTTGCTGTCCCCTCAAAATAACTCAACACATAGCCATTAATATCACATGAAAAGATATAATAAAATATTTACAAAAATGTGAGGGGTGTACTCAATTTTGTGACATACTGGGGTTGATTTACTAAAGGCAAATGGACTGTGCACTTTGCAAAGTGCAGTTGCCCTCTGCAAGTGCAGTTTCTCCAGAGTTTAGTAAATGAGGCAAGGCTTCACTTTGCAAAGCATTCCCAATCACATGCAAGGAAAATAAAAAAAAAAAACAACATTTTTGCTAGCACATGATTTGATGATGGAAGTCAGCAGAGCTTCTGCTCATTTACTAAGCTCTGGAGCAACTGCACTTGCAGAGTGCATCTGCACTTTGCAAAGCGCAGTCTTTTTTCTGTTAGTAAATCAACCCCACTGTATATCTCTCTAAAGCCCTAAGTCCCATGTCTTTCTGCTGCTTCGTTCTTCTGTTATCGGCATGAAGCTTCTGACAAGTTCTTCGTCACAGGAGATAAAAGCAGCTGGAAATTTGGTTTGAGGAGGTAACTTAGAGATAGATAAACAGAGAGCTTGTCTATTCAAAACACAGCTCTGCAATTTTGTTTGTTCCTCTTCCTATGTAGAAGGTGGTGTATGCCTTTCCTCCAATCAGTTCACACACAGTATATGCCCAGACTCCCCTCCCACTGCTGAAACAGGAATAAAAATTTCTAACACAATGTGCACTTTCTAAAGAGTCTAAAAGCTGAAGACAGCAGATATACATGTAAAACGTATGCAGGGAGATTTGTTTAATCTCAGTGTATCATCTGAGGCTATTCACTTCACTGGGTATATGTGAGAATTTACATCCACTTTAAGTGTATATGTGAATATGCTCCAATCACTATAAGACCCCTTTCACACTTAGGCAGTTTTCAGGCATTTTAGCACTAGAAATAGCCTCTGAAAAACGTCCAAAAACTGCCTCCCATTCTTTGCAGTGTGTCTTTTCACACTGGGGCGGTGCGCTTGCGGGACGTTACGAAATGTCCTGCAAACAGCATCTTTGGGCGGGTTGGGAGCACTGTAAATGGTGCTCCCAAAATGCCCTTGCCCATTACAATGAATGGGCAGTGCTTCCAAAGCGCCTGAAAAGTGCTTCGGGAGCACCGCAAAACGGGTCTTTTTTGCGTTTTTTACCCTAAAAAAAATGACCCACCAGTGCCCGAAAACCGGTGCTAAAATGCCGGTAAGGCGCGGCAAAAACGACCGCTACTTTAGCGCTGTTTTAGCAGCGCTCTGGTGTGAAATAGCACACCAAAGAGTATTTACAACACAATGTACAGTATAAGGTTCATGCACACTGGGCGTTTTTACAGCTGCTGTTTTGGGCATCAGGCTTTTTTTTCTGCAGCCTGTAACCTCCCCAGCATTTTATCCTATGTGTCAACGCACACACAGGTTTTATCAGCATTTTTTGGCAGGGGTGTTTTCAGGGTGGAAAAAAAAACTCAGAACTACCACTTTTGAAGAGGAGTTTTTCAGCTGTAAAAATGCTATAACAATGTAAAACGCAGTTATCCGCCATTTAGGCACATTTGTGAGCCTCAAGTTTTGTGGAAATATAGTTTTGCTAAAAAAAGCTTAAAAAAAAAACACAAACACGGCAAAACGCTAATGCAAATTTGTGGCAAAATTTGAGTTTTTAACGCTGAATTCTACAGCTAACGCTACTGGTGCACATGAGGCATAAGAATGGTGGGTTATATGATATTTACAATTACACACAAAAGCATATTTACATTACAGTGTACAGTACAAGTATGGTGTTCGTTTACCTCTCAGCTTCTGGTCTGGTCAAACTCAGTGCTATTGTGTCCCAGGATAAAAAGAGTGCACAACTTCATAACAATTCATTATAACCCCCTCTCCTTTCTGTACAGTGGCTAATATTATGCTCCGTAATTGGTCACTATGCCTAGCAAATGTACATGAGGAACAGCCTGGAGGATCACGTCAAATGTATGGATAGGGAATCAAGTAATTTTTGTTTTCGTTTCCACTGTTTAAATAAATAAAAAATGACTAATGTATGCGCTGCCTAACACCAATTTGAAAGCTGAGAGTGATATAACGTGGCAAAACACAATGGTTTACATATATTCCCAAATCTATAGATTGAATATATTACACAAGCCAAACTTTGTATCATATCACACAAGATAATACATCTCAAAGTGTATAGATTTTGGGTAACAAAAAGAAATGTTTAAACATTTTTGACTAATGAGCTCATCTCTGTCACTCTGCTCCTATCAGCATGCCCCCTGCACTGCAGCACAACTGATTGGCTCCTTGTGCTGTTTCTTTTTTCCCCACTCTGAGCTTTTCTGTACAGGGAACTGCAAGAGGATGAAACCAAGCCAAATCCATGGACATACATTACTTGTTTTAAAATATACATTAATACTGTATTAATGAACACAACACTGCATTACTTTGTGTGTTTTACATTTTCCTGGACTTTAGCATTAATTTATAGATAATACAAATAAATATAATAATTTGAAATGCCAAGTTGATATAGTTGTATAGCAAAGTATCAGAATCAGATACATTCACAGTATTTTACACATGTAAGCATAAGTACAGTAAAATAAAAGGAAACACATATGACAAAACAATTAGAAAATGCAGAGAGAGGGGCATGCTGAAGGTATATACAAATCTCTATACATTTCCAGCAATGCTTAGCTTGTCACAATCCCTTTTTCCATTCTCCTTGATGGATTGATTCAACTGGGGTTACAGATTTAAACCATTCCTGTTACTGTGCATTATTCCTTTTGAATGGAATTTGATTCTGTCAGATAATTCGATAAAGTGATCCTCTTAAAAAAAAAAATAAAAAAAACTGCTTATCTCTCTTTAAGCCACTTCCTGTCTTTAAACATGTGCTCCAGGGTCAGCTTCTTGTCATTGCTCAGGGTGGGCTTCCTCATGGATTCAGCAATGGAACATACATGCGCAATAAACATCAGCATTGCTGCCTGTAGTTCCCACTGAAAGTATATGCGGCAACAAATGAAACATATTGGGAGACCTGACCAAAAGCATTTTCACTCCATTAAAATGTATTTTGAAATGATATCAATGTGTTAAAAAGTAAATGTGATTTTAGTGATTGGGTTTACATCTACTTTATTTACTGAAGTTTCTTTGTTGCACTTATAGCACTTTTTTAAATTTATGAATGCATATGTTTTCAGTTTTGTATATATAGATGATTTTTTTTTTTTGTACCTATAGTGCTTTATTCTCATCAGTGTATGAGCACTACATAATTTTGATTGTTTGAATATATATTTTTTGTATGGGTATATTCACAGCACAACACAATTTTTTAATGTTCTGTTTTAGTATTGGGATGTGCAGTACAGTGAGTGCAGCTGTGTATTACTCGTTAGTCACCAATTTTAGATCACGACACTTAACACAGAATAACTTCTTTAGTAAGAGAGAATTGTGTTCTTTACAAGTAAACACGGCTAATGTTCTTTGTATTTTTCAGTGATTTTGTACAAAAAGGCAGATAAATAAAAGGGCCTCCTTTACCTGGTAAAGAAATGTTTTTAATGATTTTGCTTATTGACACAAATGGGATTAGATATTAGGAAATTCTTATTTGTCCATCATGCTTTATCTGTAGGTATATGTCTACACTTTACTCTAATCCGGATTTTCCACGCAAAGGACCAAAGGAAATAAACAAGGAGATTATGAACAATGTCAGTCACAGTCCCCTACTTTTGCTGACACCGCAAAAAGTAAAACGCTACATTGAAGCTTTGTGGAAAAAAAAAAGCGCTGGGCAGCCAGTTACCTTTACTGATGTTTTTTCTATGCTTATTGGAGAGACACTTATTAGAGACGTAAGCATCTTCTTTTTTTTTTCTTTTGAATGATAATGCTTTCTGTAAATAGATCAATTTGTGAATATATGCTAATGTGATTATAAAAAGTGATTAATCAGCTATGCTTTTAATGATATTGAAAATGACCTGTTTCATGTGTTTGTAATAGGGGGAACCTTTTACTAATCCTACATTTTATTTAGAACCAAACATTAATGTGGAACATTGCTGTCATTCAAAATGTTGACCGATTTAAAAATCATTTATATCATTATGGTTAATCATTGTAGATATATTTCACCATGTAACACTTTTTTATTTCACATGTTGTACTGTTTTGGCTCCTTGAAAATTTATAGTGCAGGATGTCACCTCAGGGCGAGGGTTTGTAAAGGGAAGTCTTAGCCAGTCATTTCTCACAGCTGCAGTTTACAGATTTCTACGTGTGCAAAAACATGGACTTTTATTCTTCTGGTATCGCGTAAGCTTTCAGGACATAAAAAGAAGCTAATTTCCTCCACAGGAGGAGAATGGTGCCAAAACATACAGTACACGTACATATAAAACAATCTGGCTCTTGCAGCTAACAGTTGTAATTACATGCAGGGCTTAACGTACACCTGTCATCTATTGAAAACCAGCTATTTTTGTTCCACCAATAAAATAGCTTTATAATCCTTTTTTAAAGACCTGGAAGCCTCAAACCCTAGTGTACTCTCAAATACAAATGTTGACACATCACTGAGGTGGTAAAATCTGGCCTTGCCCCATCTTGCATCTTCCTATGGACTCATCACTAGAATAGCTGGCCATTGGCACAGTGTGGGAGGGGTGGCCAGCCATTGACCCTGCAATTGTTAAACTTTACCCTGAAATATAGGTCCTCTGTGGCACTGAAGAATACTTTTAAATGTTACTATACTAGAATGGCTGGCCACTGGTAAAGTGTGAGCGGGGTAGCCAACCCTTGACCTTTTTAAGTGTTGAAATTTATCCTGAAATGTAGATCTTCTGCGTCACTGTGCCTCCATATTTTTTTCTGTAGCCATCTTATTAGGTTTTAAAAGGTTTTCAATATATTAAAGTGTTATTAATCCCACATATTTAAAAATGTGTACAGTTCTGCTGACTTCAGGGTTTACTGAAAATGTGTCCTCCATTTCCAGCCTGTCTTTGCTTAGTATTTCTCTGCCTAATTCTTTTATTTCTTCTACTTGTTTTCAAGTTTCTTCAATGCCTTGCAAAGTCCCATGGAGCTAGCCCTGCATGCACGCTCCTGGCTGATGCTACAGCCATATAGCCCTATGCAGCAGATCTGAATCTGAACCTTCCAAATTAAGCCCTGACCTTTCTCCTTTTCCAATGTAGTAGATAGATGGGGGTTCTTGAGGTCAGGTCTATGAGGATGGACCATTATATCAAGCTAAATTAGATCAAAGGACATGCTAAACGGAAAATTGCTGACCAGAAGTGATACTGAGTGATTCAGGGGCCAAAACAGTAGCAATCATCTGTGTGTGCTTTATGTAATTGGAAACCAAAGAAAATCATGGACTTTATATAGGCACATACTGTATATATAAAATTAACACATTTATTGATCTAAGTTAAAAATGTTTGTATACAAAATGACAATTGAAGAAAGATACTTAGTCTATTTAAAATACTATTGGTCATGGACTAAATGTATCCCCATCAGAGAACAGTATTACATGTATGCAACCTAGTGGGTCACAAAGTATACACCAATATTCACATGTCCTCCAGAAATTGGGGCTTCACTTGTTCTCGGTAGTCCTCATAAGTTCTACATGTTTTGTGACCTGGTCACTCCTTCATGAGCTTCAATTAATTGCAAATGCAATGTTGGGGTCACAGCACTCACCCCCAAAGCCCACCGGGGGCCCCAGCCCAGCCATATTAGGCTCACTTGCCAAATGTGGGGACACACAGGTCTGATATTTACTCTTAGGGCTACATGCCTCACTTGTGATAGGGTAATAACATTTCCTGAGGGGCCATAAGCCTCAGTTCGAGGCTTGCACCAGTGTACAGAAAATGCAGCTACCAGGGTAAAAATAGAGCCCCAAAATGGAGTTCTCATCAGGAGGTCTCGGGTTGCAACACAGTTTGTTTTAGCAGTGCCTGTCGTGGCTCCTCAATTCAGCCATTAGCTTCCACTGCAGTAGGGAGGAAAGAGAGAGGAGAGGAGACTGCTTTACTACATAATTTTTTTTTATCTGGGAATGCTTAAATGGGGAAATACAGTTGTGTTCATAAGTTTAGGTACCCTGGCAGAATTTATTTTTTCTTTGCCATTTTTCAGAGAATTTCACTCATGCTTAGTGTTTGGCTGAAGCCATTTATTATCAATCAACTGTGTTTACTCTTTTTATATCATAATGACAACAGAAACTACCAAAATGACCGTGATCAAAAGTTTACATACTCCAGTTTTTAATACCGTGTATTGCCTCCTTTAACATCAGTGACAGCTTGAAGTCTTTTGTGGTGTTTGTGGATGAGACTCTTTATCTTCTCAGATGGTAAAGCTGCCCATTCCTCATAGCCTCCAGTTCCTGAAAATTCTTGGGCTGTCTTGCATGAACTGCACATTTGAGATCTTCCCAGAGTGGCTCAATGATATTGAGGTCAGGAGACTGAGTTGGCCACTCCAAAAGCTTCACTTTATTCTGCTGTAGCCAATGTCAGGTTGACTTGGCCTTGTGTTTTGGATCATTGTCATGTTGGAATGCCCAAGTACATCCCATGCGCAACTTCCTGACTGATGAATGCAAGTATTCCTCCAGTATTTTTTGATAACATACTGCATTCATCTTGCCATCAATTTTGACCAAATTTCTTGTGCCTTTGTAGCTCACACATCCCCAAAACATCAGCAATCCACCTCCGTGTTTCACAGTAGGAATGGTGTACCTTTCATCATAGGCCTTGTTGACTCCTCTCCAAATGTACCATTTATGGTTGTGGCCAAAGAGCTCAATTTTGGTCTCATCACTCCAAATGACTTTGTGCCAGAAGGATTGAGGCTTGTCTCTGTGCTGTTTGGTGTATTGTAAGCGGGGTACTTTGTGGCATTAGCATAGTAATGGCTTTCTTCTGGCGACAAAACCATGCAGCCCAATTTTCTTCAAGTGCTTCCTTATTGTGTATCTTGAAACAGCCACACCACATTTTCAGGGTCCTGTATTTCACCTGAAGTTATTTGTGGGCTTTTCTTTGCATCCTGAACAATTTTCTTGGCAGTTGTGGCTGAAATTTTAGTTGGTCTACCTGACCGTGGTTTGGTTTCAACAGAACCCCTCATTTTCCACTTCTTGATTAGAGTTTAAACACTGCTGATTGGCATTCTCAATTCCTTGGATATCTTTTTATATCTCTTTCCTGTTTTATTCAGTTCAACTACCTTTTCCTGCAGATCCTTTGACAATTCTTTTGCTTTCCCCATGACTCAGAATCCAAAAACATCAGTGCAGCACTAGATGAAAAATGCAAGGGTCTGTCAGGAGTCCAGAAACTCATTGACTTTTTATACACACACACTAATTACAAGCAAACAGATCACAGGTGAGGATGGCAACCATTAATAGCCCTTCAAACCCCTTTGTGTCAACTGGTGTGCATGTTATCAGGCCAAAATCACCAGGGTATGTAAACTTTTGATCAGAGTCATTTGGGTAGTTTTGATTGTCATTATGATGTAAAAAGAGTAAACACAGTTGATTGGTAATAAATGGCTTCAGCCAAACACTAACCATGAGTGAAATAAATGTTTGTGTTATCATTCATATTCTCTGAAAAATAGCCAAGAAATCATAAATTCTGCCAGGGTATGTAAACGTATGAGCAAAACTTTATATGTTAAGGATTTTAATGCTATATAGGTATTTCACATTGTATAATGTATTGTCTTGTGGGATTTGCTGTCTTCCTGCATAGGAAGGCCTAACATTGCAGGGCCATTCTGATTTCACAAAAGGATTTTCCTACATTTTTAAAACCCAATATTATTGTACCATCATACATGCATTAGAACAATGGTGCAGTAATCCCAAAAATATGAAAATAAATTAAACCGGATTTATGAGGAAAATGGGGCCAGAAATGGGAGTGAAATTTTACAGTTCACAGTCCATAAGTGTGATTTACATTTTTAATAAAACCCCTTTTGCAGATGGTTGCAACCTTTAAGAAAAAAAAAATTGGCACAGCTAAAATTGTTTCCTGGCTGGCAAAAAAAAAATGTATATGGCAGTGAGAAAAAGCAGATGAAGAGAAAGCTTCCGCTCCAGTGCAGATAAAAGTTGCATGATTCTTGACTTAAGCAAAATAGTCAGGAATGTCTGATAACCGGTTACCAGTGTTCTATGTTTCCCTGGTGATGCTTGTAACAAACTTTATTTACTTGGTTAATGGATGACTCTGCTATAACTTTAGAATTTAGGTTTTGATTAGAAGTAAGTAAACTGTGGGTAAAATGTAAGTTTTGATCCAATTTACTGTTTTGTTCATTTGGCATTGTTTCAGGAGGTTCTACGGAAAATGCAACCTGATAACCATTAGAGAATAGTAAACACTGTTTATTGATGTTTTGAGACCCATATACAAGTTTGAACACTTCTTTATTATAATCCCTAGGTAGCATATAAACTGGCAGTATATGGCTGAGAAAAGAGTGCATGTTGTCCCTGTCAGGTCATGCTTCAAAATTAGACTGCTTTAAACAATTGCAGAAAGTGGAGACAATACACTAATAAATTGTTGCTTAATAGCTCCATGGACAACCTATGTTAATGATTTACAATATCCGTAATAGCTAAGAAACTGCTGAATAGTCAGAAGTAGGTCAG
>BLSH010066407.1:301430-316075 GCA_018402905.1 Glandirana rugosa
CTCGTCATATGTCCCGGTGGTCTGTCGCTGGTGACCCTGTATACTGCTCTGGTGACCCGGTATACTGCTGTCTGGTGGCCCTGTATACTGCTCTGGTGGCCTTGTATACTGCTCTGGAGGCCCTGTATACTGCTCTGGAGGCCCTGTATACTGCTCTGGTGGCCCTGTATACTGCTATATGGTGGCCCTGTATGCTGCTCTGGTGACCCTGTACACTGCTCTGGTGGCCCTGTATACTGCTATATGGTGGCCCTGTATACTGCTCTCTGTTGACTCTGTTGTTTACTTAACAGAACAACCTATCCTGCAGATGTAGCAGTTAGAGGAAAGAGATAAACCCTTTGCCACCAACAGGGTGCTTAGAATGATCAGCTTTTATTTATGTAAAACCTTTATACCAAAAGAAAAAAAAACTGTTGCTGTAACCGGTTAAAGTGTTAGCTGGAGTTAATAAATCTAAGAGGATTGTACAATCAGATTGTATAGTGTGTGGTTAGCCGTAGATGGGTTACCATATCAGGGTGGGGGGATGTATTGTGGAGGGGAAAGAGGGTGGTTTTAGGATGAGGGGGGGGCACCAAAATGCACCTTCGCCTGTGTGGACAAAAATCCTCGCACCGGCCCTGCTCCTGGCTGCACTTCCACACGCAAATTAACATGACATGAACTCACTGTGGAGCAGGGACTCAGATTCTACCGTCTTGTGCCCAGAGCAATACGTCCACCACGTGTGGCATGGGGGTGTTTAGCTCTCATGGTAGATGCGTTTTGGAGTGAGTTCACGACAGCCAGGGTTTCCCTAGCAAGGGGTTTTCACCATCCACGTCAAATTATGATAAAGTCCACCTCCTGGCTTACACATACCGCAGTGCTTCTCAGGCCTTCCACTTCAGGCTCTTGTCTGTCTCCTGCAGGGACTGACCATCTCTCACTGCGGATGTGCTGGTGTAATTGGGCCATTATTGTTAAAACCATTTCAGTGCATGACATTCACTACTTTGTGGAGCACATTTGAGCCCCACGAACTGACAGTACACCACATTACTTGAAAGGTCTATGGCACAGCTAGCTTTCTTGATGCACGTTTAATATCCAGTTAACATCCAGGAGATTGGGCGGCAGCTTGTGGATGGGCCCCCTCCTTGGCCCCACAATTGAACTTTTGCAGGCCTTGTTCCCAGATGCATTCCTGACCACCTTGGTTGCGGCTGGTGATGGTGGTTCATGACTTTTTAAACCTTTCTAAAGACATTCCTCCTTTTTCATCTATTTGCTCAATTGGAAGATGACCTACAGTGATCACTCCAGGCTACCCCTGATGAAGGAAAATCCCAAAATGCTTTGGGAGCCTGTATTGTACCATATTCTATTTGTGGCGTGTCATTTATTAAATTTTATCCTTTTGTACCATGTTTTTCTACTTCTGTATGTACCAATAAACGTATTGTTTTTTTCCACACTGTTATAATTTATATCATTCAGTGCCAATATAGTCCAACACTTGAGGGTTTTCTTTCTTGGTCTCCTGCAGACCATTCCTTTATCAGCACTGTTTCTCTGGACAACAGCTACTTGCTGCTCTGACCCTCAGGCCTGGGTCTCCGTCTTCTCCCTGTGCACACCTGCACTCTCTGGCTACTCCCTTGCAGCCTGGACTCCTCGGGAGGGTGGAGCCCAGAATCACGGTCCTTACTCCCCTATCATGCCCACACACACCTGCACAATCAGTGTGCTGGCTAATCCTAAATCCCGGACCCAGGACTGTGGATTTCATCCCACCCGGAGCGCTACAAAATCCCCGGGCTCCAGGTCCCAAAATTGACTTTTTTAGGAACTGAGGAAACTGAAAGGCCAGTTTCCTCCCAAATAGGCAAATCCCCTGGAGCCCCTCAACCTGCCAGGTCAAGAATCCTGCGTTATCCTCCTGGTGGGGTACCACACTACCACAGTGTTTACGGTCAGATCAGAAAATGCTTGGTCAGTCTGACTGATGTCATCTGGCCAAGCCGTCTTATGGGAATAGTCAATCAACAAGGGTAGATTTTTCTAGCTGATCGCTATTTATCTACCGGAAAATGGCCGGTGCATGCATCTACTTTCCATAGGCGCAAACATCCAAGTTTACCCGAAGTACTCTTGTATGTTTATAGGAACCAGATCATGGATGCAATGCCAGTGTAATTTTATGTTGCCACCATTAAGGCACCTTAACATTGATCTCATCTTGTTAATATTTCTAATCACTGAACATAAAAACACTAAGGCTGGGTTCATACTCGTGCGAATTGGATGCAGGTTTCTCCACATCCAGTTTACATAACTGGAGATTGTGACCGGCTCTCTATGGCGGCTCTGGAGCAGATTGCACAGGAGTCCTGTGCATCTTTGGCTCTGTTTCAGGGCCAAATTCAGGTAAAAATTCAGCCCTGATCTGTCCCTGAAACAGAGAACAGGGACACACTGGACCCCTGCTGTGAGCTGCGTCCAGCATCAGTGTGAACCCAGCCTGAGGCCCCTTTCACACTGGTGAGCTTAAGTCACACTAAAACACACATTTCTAGGGTGACAAAGGCAAATGAAAATGATTTCACTTTAAAATCTAACTGTTCACATTGCTGCACTGTGTTTGCGTTGCGTTTTGAAAAGTCCTACATCTTTGGGTTGCCTTTCAAAAGTGCACCTTTCATTGTAAGTCAGTGGGAACAAATCAATCTGTATTTTGGTGCATTCTTTGAGCCACTTGTCTGTTCTTGGGTGCAAGCTGGCATTCAGGAAACCAGAAAGCATACAAAAATGTATTAAAAGCACATTAAAAATTTGATATGCATTTTTTTTTTTCTTTAAAAAAGCATACCATGGTTTTAAGCAAACTGATTTACCCAGGTGCATTTTCAAGCAATAAATGTACTTTTGTGCATGAGGTTCAGAACCTATATGAAATTGCTATTGCGAGAATTGATAACTGCAGTTATCCTTTAAATTAGTTTACATTAATTCATATTATAGATTATATATGAAGGAGGAAGCATTATAATAACATGTTAACCACATAATGAATTTGATCATAATAGCATGCAAATATTCCAGCTGTGTATAGCTGTTATAATATAGTTAGAAAAGCAATTTTGAAAATATTTCTATGTGGATTTGTGTTTATTAATCATTTGGTACAATTTAGTAAAAAAAAAATATATTATTTAATGTTTCTGTATAATAAATTATGTTAATATCTGTAATTCTATATTTAAAAATAGCATTTGCGATACATTTGTGATCTTTATTCCATTAAAAGATAAAAAAGGTTTTGTTTTGTTTTAGGCTCCATTTACACAGGACGCTATATACACCTCCCCTGAATTTTTTTTTTTGACAGCTAGAATCTGGCATCTAAAACGGCCGTTTTACTGCGTTTTGCATGCCGCGGTTGCATCTAGGAACGTTTTTTTAAAAAAGTTGTTTTTTTTTAGAATGGAAACGCCTGTAAACTAAACAGTTCTAGACGCAAGTTACCGCGTTTAGGCACATTTAGCAGCGTTTACAAGCTGTTTGGCATTTCTAATGCCTCTGAACTGGCGTCTGAACCCATTTTTTTTCGTTCCAAAAAAAGTCTTTAACCTGAACTGCCTGACCCTGTGTAAATGTACTGATAAGATAACATAGAGGAAAGTTGAGGGCCAGCTGAAAAAAATGCCCAAATTCCTCAAAATGTCCGTTTACCAGCAGCAGTGTAAATGAGGCCTTAAAATAAGTAGCTGCTGAAGTCTTATAAGCTATCAGTTCCAGTTTAAACTGAACCACAGGCATGAAAATATTTTATTAGGCTACATCTTTCCTATCCAGGACTTTTATTACACACCCTGGCATTGCTCACCAGTCTAGTATTCTGGTTGTAACCTTTAGGCTTGGTTCACACCAGTCCCGATGCCTGTGAGAAGGACTGGAGCTGCTGCTCAGCGTCTCCTGTCTGATTTTACATTGCATTGACTGACAGGGGAGGGAGGGGGGAGGTGCAGTGAGCAGAGGTAAAGATCCCCATTCAATGTGGAACACATCTCCGAATTAGATGCGTTCCCATTGAGCAAGATGGGGCTGGAATTCACACCGCATTGCACAGAAAACATACACGTTTTCTGTGCATTGCTGAGTGCAAATGCACCACACAGATGTGAACTGGACACAAAACAACATGTTTTCAAGTGTCCTGTGAATTGTATGTGGTGTAAGCCACATCCAATTTGCATAGGTGTGAACCCAGCCTTAGGCTGGCCTCTCATCTGGTACGTCCTTAAGCAGAAATACACGGCTCACTACATACAGTGCCTTGAAAAAATATTCATAGTCCTTGAAATTTTACACATTTTGTCATGTTACAACCAAAAGCGTAAAAGTATTTTATTGGGATTTTATGTGATAGACCAACACAAAGTGGCACACAATTGTAAATTGGTAGGAAAATGATAAACGTTTTTCAGATTTTTTTTACAAATATGTGAAAAGTTTGGCGTGCATTTGTATTCAGCCCCTCTGAGTCAATACTTTGTAGAACTACCTTTTGCTGCAATTAGTCTTTTTGGGTCTCTACCAGCTTTGGACATCAAGAGTGCCATTTTTGCCCATTCTTCTTTGCAAAATAGCTCAAGCTCTGTCAGACTGGAGGGAAAGCGTCTGTTAACAGCAATTTTTAAGTCTTGACACAGATTCTCAATTGGATTTACTGTAGGTCTGGACTTTGACTGGGCCATTCTAACACATGAATATGCTTTGATCTAAACCATTCCATTGTAGCTCTGGCGGTATGTTTAGGGTCTTTGTCCTGCTAGAAGGGGAGCCTCCGCCCCAGTCTCAAGTCTTTTGCAGACAGGTTTTCTTCTAATATTTCCCTGTATTTGGTTCCATCCATCTTCCCATCAACTCTGACCAGCTTCCCTGTCCCTGCTGAAGAAAAGCATCCCCACAATATGCCACCAACATGTTTTACAGTAGGGATGGTGTGTTCAGGGTGATGAGCAGTGTTAGTTTTCCACCACGCATAGCATTTTACTTTTAGGCCAAAAAGTCCAATTTTGGTCTCATCTGACTAGAGCACCTTCTTCCATGTGTTTTCTGTGTCCTCCACATGGCTTCTCACAAACTACAAACGGGACTTCTTATGGCTTTCTTTCAACAATAGCTTTGTTCTTGCCACTCTTTCATAGGCCAGATTTGTGGAGTGCATCATTAATAGTTGTCCTGTGGACAGATTCTCCCACTTTAGCTCTAGATCTCTGCAACTCCTTGCTCAGCCCATCAGTTTAGGTAGACAGCCATGTCTTGGTAGGTTTGCGGTTGTGCCATACTCTTTCCATTTTTAGGTGATGGATCGAACAGTGCTCAGTGAGATGTTCAAATCTTGGGATTTTTTTTAACTTAACCCTGCCTTAGACTTCTCCACAACTTTATCCCTGACCTGTCTGGTGCTTTCCTTGGCCTTCATGATGCTGTCTGTTCACTAAGGTTCCCTAACAAATCTCTGAGGGCTTCACAGAACAGCTGTATTTATACTGAGATTAAATTACACACACATGGACCCTATTTACTAATTAGGTGACCTCTGAAGGCAATTGGTTCCACCAGATCTTAGTTAGGCTTATTAGAGTAAAGTTGGCTGAATACAATTGCATGCCATGCTTTTCAGATATTTATTTGTAAAAAAATTTAGAAAACCATTTATCATTTTCCTGCCACTTCACAATTATGTGCCACTTTGTGTTGGTCTATCACATAAAATCCCAATAAAATACATTTACATTTTTGGTTATAACATGACAAAATGTGGAAAATTTCAAGGGGTATGAATACTTTATCAAGGCACTGTAGTGTGTTTTTTACCTATGGAAATGATCTTCTGCCAGACAAACCCAGTGCTGGCTAATCAAAGCAAACTGGTAGCAATTGTTCCATATGAGATCAGCTTGAGACTCTTCTCAGTTCTTTCACAGGTGGTTAGGACATGCTACTGACCAAATTCTAAATAAGGAGTAGGTCTGATAGCTGTGCCCCAAAACAAGGCAGACAGAGGGCAAAGGGTCACCAGTATTCTGGTTTCCTTGCAGCAGATCTTTCGTCATTACTGACATACCAAGCCATGTTTTGCACTGTGTTCCTTTGTTTGGAATGCTTGAAGTAATAGATTGATGGTGCTGGAACCATAGGTAGATATATAGTACTGTGAAAAAGGTTTAGGCAGGTGTAAAAAAATGCTGTAAATTAAGAATGCTTTGAGAAATCGACAAGTTAATAGTTTATTTTTATCAATTAATAAAATGTCAATTAAATGAACAGAAGAGGAATCCAAATGAATATTTGGCACGACCACCCTTTGCCTTCAAAACCGCATCAATTCTTCAGTTCTTCTAGGTACACATACACAGTTTTGAAGGAACTTGACAGTTAGAGTGTGTCTAGACCAGTGTTTTTCAACTCCAGTCCTCAAGGCACACCAACAGGTCATGTTTTCAGGATTTCCCTCAGATGAAACAGCTGTGGTAATTACTAAGGCAGTGAAACTGATCAAATCACCTGTGCAAACTCATGGAAATCCTGAAAACGTGACCTGTTGGTGTGCCTTGAGGACTGGAGTTGAAAAACACTGGTCTAGACCACATAGGCGCAACTTGGAAGCAGAGTCCCCTGACCAAGTCTTTAGGCAGAGACGACTTCTGGCTGAATTTACCAAAGCAGAGGTTCTTGCCGTCATTCTAACCGACTCAGCGGAGGCATCCGCCAAAAAACCTACTGCGTGAAAGAGGAGAGGAAAATACTTGTCTGTTCTCTGGCAGTTCCTGTGGATAGGTGCGTGTGTATCTGTTAACCACAACTCAAGATTTCTGGTTACACAAGTGGATAAGGCCAGCTTAAGACTAACAATTGATGAGTCCCAGGCTCTGTATAAGAGAATTTCTCCTCTCTTATCCATGGGATCCCTAAGTGTGCCCCTGTCGTCAAATGCTAGGTCCGCATTTAAACTGATACCACTCTACCAGCTCCCAATGTAACAGTGACCAGGAGCTGTCAATGACATGATGCTGAGAGCACATCATTGAGCATGCTCCCAGCACAAAACAGTGACACCTGCTGTATGCATATACAGTATCTCACAAAAGTGAGTACACCCCTCACATTTTTGTAAATATTTCATTATATCTTTTCATGTGACACCACTGAAGAAATTACACTTTGCAACAATGTAAAGTAGTGTGTACAACTTGTATAACAGTGTAAATTTGCTGTCTGCTCAAAATAACTCTACACACAGCCATTAGTGTCTAAACCACTGGCAACAAAATTGAGTGCACCCCTAAGTGAAAATGTTCAAATTGAGCCCAATTAGCCATTTTCCCTCCCCGGTGTCATGTAACTCATTGGTGTTACAAGGTCTCAGGTGTGAATGGGGAGCATGTGTGTTAAATTTGGTTTTATCGCTCTCACTCTCTCATATTGGTCACTGGAAGTTCAACGTGGCACCTCATGGCAAAGAACTGAAAAAATCTGAAAAAAATAATTGTTGCTCTACAGATGGCCTAGGCTATAAGAAGATTGCCAAGACCCTGAAACTGAGCTGCAGCATTGTGGCCAAGGCCATACAGCGGTTTAACGGGACAGGTTCCACTCAGAACAGACCTCTCCATAGTCAACCAAAGAAGTTGAATGCACGTGTTCAGCGTCATATCCAGAGGTTGTCTTTGGTTAATAGATGTATGAGTGCTGCCAGCATTGCTGCAGAGGTTGAAGATGATGCACAAGAAAGCTTGCAAACAGTTTGCTGAAGATAAGAAGACTAAGGACATGGATTACTGGAACCATGTCTTGTGGTCTGATGAGACCAAGATAAACTTATTTGGTTCAGAAGGTGTCAAGCGTGTGTTGCGGCAACCAGGTGAGTACAAAGACAAGTGTGTCTTGCCTACAGTCAAGCATGGTGATGGGAGTGCCATGGTCTGGGGCTGCATGAGTGCTGCCGACACTGAGGAGCTACAGTTCATTGAGGGAACCATGAATGCCTACATGTATTTTGACATACTGAAGCAGAGCGTGATCCCCTCCCTTCGGAGACTGGGCCACAGGGCAGTATTCCAACATGACAACGACCCCAAACACACCTCCAAGAGGACCACTGCCTTGCTAAAGAAACTGAGGGTAAAGGTGATGGACTGGCCAAGCATATCTCCAGACCTAAACCCTATTGAGCATCTGTGGAGCATCCTCAAATGGAAGGTGCAGGAGCGCAAGGTCTCTAACATCCATCAGCTCTGTGATGCCATCATGAAGGAGTGGAAGAGGACTCTAGTGGCAACCTGTGAAGCTCTGGTGAACTCCATGCCCAAGAAGGTTAAGGCAGTGCTGGAAAATAATGGTGGCCACACAAAATACACAAAATATTGACAGTTTGGGCCCAATTTGGACATTTTCACCTAGGGGTGTACTTCCTTTTGTTGCCAGCGGTTTAGACATTAATGGCCGTGTGTTGAGTTATTCTGAGAGGACAGCAAATTTACACTGTTATACAAGCTGTACACTCACTACTTTACGTTGTAGCAAAGTGTCATTTCTTCCGTGTTGTAACATGAAAAGGTATAAAAAAAATTTACAAAAATGTGAGGGGTGTGCTCACTTTTGTGAGATACTGTATGTGGTAATACAATCTAAAGCCTGCCACATATTGTATATGTTGCCGGGTCAACAGGTTAAGTGTATGTAAAGAAAAAATTACACTTTCAGTTGCCTATTTACAGTTTTGCTTTCCCTTGAATTAACCTTTTATTAAAGGGTGCAAATTAAAGTTTACAAATATTTGTTATATATTAACATTAATACTGTTTTATGATTTAGATTTTGTAATCATTTTGGAAGTTATTTTGTATTCGTGTGCGCTAATAATAATTTCAGTGTTTGTTATTGAAAATATAGATTAGATAAACATTTGCACAACTATCATGGGACACACAAAAATCAGTAACACCATCTTTTTGTTCTACAGGCCTTGTGCTTTTAGAAAATATTTGGTCTGAATTGTTTTTTAAATTTCACAGTTGTAATTGAAAAATAGTGGTAAACGACAAAAAAGGTCTGGCCACTGAAGGTAAAAAATAGGAGGCAAGGTCTGGCAGCGAAAGATTGAAGGCTCACCTTTTCCTTAAATTAGCTTAAGTAGTCAAGGGTCCCCAGTAGATATTAACAAAAACAAACTGTGGAGCTTTTTACATTTTTCATTAGTTTTATTGTCATACCTGTAGGCCATTTGGGCCCCTCCTGATGTCTGGATGTAAAACTCCCATTTAGCAATCCCCATGTCAGACCTATTTGCTAGAGCACAAAAAACATTTTGGCACTCTAATGCTGGAAGTGATCATTCAATGGCATTCGCGTTGTAGAAAGATATGCAGATTGCTAACTTTTTTTTTTTTTTTTATTCAGGCTTCTAGGGGGCCCAAAAGGCCTACAGGTATAACAATAACATTCATAAACATTTAACAAAGCTGCACAGTGTTTTTAATATACAGTGGGTAAAGAAAAGAATCGCCCCCCTTTAAAATAATCACATTGTGTTGCTTTGCAGCCTAAAATCAAGACAGACACAGTTGTTATTTTATCCAGCTGTATTTACTCAGTGAAACATATAGCATCCAAGTTAAAGACATAACGCCAACATGTTTACTTAAAATTGTAATACTAAATACCTTCTTTGCACAGTGCTGCTGTGCAGTCACATGTCCTCCCTCTTCCATCTTGCATACATCAAAAGGGAATCTCAGCCCCTCCCACTATGCTCTCTCAGATCAGGAAGGAAAGCAGAGGGGGACACATGACTGCACAGCAATACTGTGCAAAGAAGGTATTTAGCATTGTAATTTTAACAAAACACACACTGTACTAAACATGGACCTAAAACAGAGAGGATCAAAGACATTAATAGATGTGACTTTACAGCCACTTTAAGTCATTCACTGTATGTGACATACAAACAGCATACATTTTGCAGAACTCTACAGTATGTAAATTGCAGCACCATGTGCAGAAAACGGTGGTCCAGATTATGTAACATGTAGCACAGTGTCAGGGGTATGTAATGTACATTGTGTGGACTGTGTCAGTCCAGGGCAAATTACATACAACATGTAGTAGAGAATAGAGTATATTGCAACTTATCTGGTCAGACACCACTGCCTAAGTCAAATCACTGTATGTTATTAATTTATCCGCGCTACGGTTTGTAATTATACCGTTTTTAGGCACTCAACTCTCTCCTCAACTTGTCAAAGTTTAAGGGGAAGTGGAGTATCCTGGGGGCTGCTGTTTAACCACTTCAATACCAGGCACTTAGGACACTTCCCTACCAGACCAATTTTCAGCTTTCAGTGCTGTTGCGATTTGAATGAGAATTGCGCGGTCGAGCGACGCTGGACCCAAACAAACTTTTTGTCATTTTGTTTCCACAAATAGAGCTTTCTTTTGGTGGTATTTGATCACCCCTGCGGTTTTTATTTTTTGCGCTATTAGAAAAAAAACAACATTTTTCTTTGTTTCTGTCTCAAAAGTTTGTATAAAGTACATTTTCTCCTTCACTGACGGGCACTGATGAGGCTACACTGACGGGCACTGAGGCAGTACAGATTGGCACTGATGAGGTGGCACTGATAAGGTTGCACTGATGATGGGGCACATATACAGCACTGATGGGCGGCACTGACAAGCAACACTTACGGGCACTGATACGTGGCACTAATATGCGGCACTGATGGACACTCATAGGCGGCACTGATAAGTGGCACTGGGCACTGATGGGCACTGACAGGTGGCACTTTTAGGTGGCACAGGTGGGCACTTTTAGGTGGCACAGGTGGGCACTGATAGGTGACACGGGTGGGCACTGATAGGTGACACGGGTGGGCACAGGTGGGCACTTATAGGTGGCAGGGGTGGGCACAGGTACAACAAGCACTGTTAGGGATGGCACTGGCAGGCATCATACATGGGCACAGTGCACAATAATGCCCTTACCTGGTGGTCTAGTGAGGGCTCCCTGGTGGTCCTGGGCGGCCTCTGATTTAATCCCCTGGTGGTCCTGGGCGGCTTGGGTGTGCTGTCCGGCGGGGGGGGCTCCCTGGTGGCCCTGATCCGGCTCCCTGGTGGTCCAGTGGGGTGATCCTGAGGGTGGCTGCGCTGATAAATGTTCAGCGCAGCCCCCCCCTGTCAGGAGAGCAGCCGATCGGCTCTCCACTGCTCAGGTCTGCAGACCTGAGCAGAGGAAAAGCCGATCAACGGCTCTTCCTATTTACACTGTGATCAGCCGTGATTGGTCACGGCTGATCACATGGTAAAAGGCTTCGGATCAAAGCCTTTTACCTCGGTCGGTAATGCGGTGGGTCAGCCTGACCCACCGCACGCGATCACGCATTATCCTGAGGACGTCAATAGACGTCCAGTCAGGATAATGAATCCACCGCCCGGACGTCATTTGTCAATGCGCCGGGCGGGAAGTGGTTAAACAGGTGCCGATGGGGTAACCTATACTGGTATTCACACAATAAATCAACTGCGCCACCCTGAAATCATATGTGCCAAAATAATATGTGAAGAACTTGTTATTATAACAATACACTGTAAACCGGTGCTAATAAATACTTAAAAAATGTGCACCCCAAATTATAAATTTGACCAACACAAACCCTTCTATATAAATTATATATATGCAAACTGGCTTGAGAGGCCAGCATGGGTTCCCTATGGATTGGCAAACAAAATCCAGTAGGTTAAAAGTGCATGTGTAGAAAACAAATTACTATAATAAGAAAATTATTAAATAGTCCATCCAATTAAAGTGCTCCGTGTTAATAATCATTAAATAGTCCATATAAAGTGCTCCGTGCTCAAAAACGTGAAAACAAAATATTTAAGGTGCTCCGTGCTGTTCAGTGACGATCCCCTTAGGTGACCCCACTCACCAGAATTAATGGACCCCCAGCTTTTCAGTCTGGGGGTCAGTAATGCTTAATCCTAGTGTCAGGCTGTATATGGATCGTATTTCCAGCGGCACAGAACCCCCTTCACAATTCCATTGCAGACCGGGCTCCAGTATATCAAAGGTGTATGGAAAGGAAAGAGATAGCCTCCATAGTGAACTAACGTTTAAAATAATTTATTGCGCAAACCATAAAAACTACTCACAAAGATATTGGATGCTTCTCTCATTTTAGCCTCAAACCAGGCTATGTGCACATTTTTTTATTTTTTTTTGGTTGAACTGGATGGACTTGTGTTTTTTTTTCAACCTGACTAACTATGTAACTATGTAAATTTATAATTTGGGGTGCACATTTTTTAAGTATTTATTAGCACCGGTTTACAGTGTATTGTTATAATAACAAGTTCTTCACATATTATTTTGGCACATATGATTTCAGGGTGGCGCAGTTGATTTATTGTGTGAATAAGTCAAATCACTGCCAGATTAAGTCCCACTGCCACTCTGAATCCCATGAAGTGAGAGTGGCACAGTGCAAACGCTTGCTTTCACTTCCTGGGTTTTAGTTTTAATACAACTATAAAAAAAAAATGTTTCACATCTATATTAAATCTATTCTATCTAATTATATGTGTGATTTTGGTTAGTTTTGGCTGATGTTGGTTTATACTTGAAGACAATACTGATTTTGTACTATTATACTGTACCTTCCAATTATATCTACCTGATTCAATACCATTTGACTTGCAGACTGGGTGGAATTTACTCCCTATGAAATAGGGATGGCAAAGTATGGCACATTTATGCCTCCTGAGCTTTTTGGAAGCAAGTTTTATATGGGATCAGTTATTAAGAAATATGAAGAATATCCACTGCGTTTTCTAATGGGTGAGTAAAATCAGTTATACTAAGGTAGCACAAAGAGATTGTTTATTTGGATAAAATAAGTCTTTAAAATTATTTTACAATATGTTAAAACTGCATTGGAATGACATTTGTACCTTTTATTTATATGATTTTCTATGCATCTCCCTTCCCCCCATTCTTTATCTATTAGACAAAAATGGCAAAAAATCTCAGCTACAGTGCAGTACCCCTCTACAATGCACTACATGGCAGTAGTGGATATTGTTTACAATATGTTTTCTTCCCAACTGTGCAGATGCACCAATACCCTCCAGAATGATGTGACTGCTCAGTGCCGCACAACAGCTGGGAATTGAAAGTAAACCATGCCTGGCAGCAGTGTAGAGCTGTATTGTGCTGGATTTGAGTCTTATTTTTTTTTTGTCCAATGCCTAAAGGACACATAGGGAGTTTTTTTGTGTACATGTGCAGCTACATTCTAAATGTTGTTTTTAAGCAAGGGATATTAGATGGTAATTGGCTAATTAAGCAGTATGACTAGTAAATGGTGTATTTTTCAGTAGATGCAGTGAGCTACTCATGGCTTTAGTGACACTAAAATACAATGAACTTTTTTTGCAGATACTGGCATCTTTGAGCTAACCCTTGCAATTTTTTATGTACCATAGACTTATCAGTTGCTATCAGAGTCATCAGAATTGGTGTCTCAGTTGACAGAAATGTACCTATAGGCATTAGATTATCATTACCACATCCTGATGAAATGTGCAGGTTTTGGCAATTGTCTCAATATCTGGACTGCAAGATACCTAACCTTGTCAGAAAGTCGTGATAACACTATTTGCTAGCTTGAATTTTTCTGACATTAGTGTAGTCTGGCAGCAGACATCATATAATTGCCTTCCAATTCACCAAGATTAAACAGTCTGAGGTATGGGCAACAGCAGACACCCCAAGTGTGAATCCAGCCCCATGAAGAAGTTGTAAAGTGTGATTATTTTTTTATTTTTTTTTTACAAATAAAATAATAAATATACACCCTCACGATTCTAACATAAAGGGCTTTTTCAATGTTGCCTAATACTGAATCGACTATATAGAAAGAAACCATAATTGTTTTTTGCCTCAGTTTCTAAATACATTTTAAACTGAGGTTTTATGCCAGTTTACTATATGTATACAACCTTGTTTTACAGGAAGAGATTTAAAAAGATGAGAGGATTTCCAGAGCACTATGGGCTATCTGAAAAAGCAGTACTGCAGAAGCTGCCTGCTTTTTAGGCTCACATTGTAGGACTAAAACCTTGGGCAAAGTCATTTAGTAAGGACTGGTTTAACTTATTGCAAATAAAATATGAAACTGCAGCGCAAAAAATTCATATATAAAAATTTCATATGTAAAACACAAAGTCCATATATAAATCACTGCAATCTTGAGCAAAAGTCCTCTATGTTCAGCAGATAGCCCACCACCAAGGCACCACCACTCCAAGTCTCTTACCAGAAGTCAATGACCCCCTATTACGGAGGGTCAAAAAACGTTTTTGGTTTATAAGCTCCAGAAGGAGGACCTCGAACTCAGACTTTCAATCAGTGGGAATCCACATCAGCTCATAAGTCAGTGAAATCCAGGATCGTGCATGTAAGGAACATAAATAAACGATAGTGCAGATGGTACTAGAAAAACTTTTAATGAAAAACTTACCCACATGATATTTCTAATCTTTTCAGTCTTGTTGAATCTTTAAATGGATTTTCAGATTACATCACTTCCTGT
>BLSH010066407.1:316172-328334 GCA_018402905.1 Glandirana rugosa
GTGTGTGCCCACTTATTCAATTTGGTCACTTATGTCTATTTTAGGACGCGAAACCCGATTTTTCCTGTATATTACGCTGATACGTCTGTCCAAAAGCCACCTTGGGGAGTTACGTTTATTTTATACTTTGACGTCGCGTTTTTTAAGTATATATTTTTAAAGTATACATTTTGTGTTTCAGGTATATATTTAGTGACGTTAGAACTCGTTTTCAGGAGATACAAGTCGTCTATCGGGTGGTGGTTCCGTGGTGGTGAGGTTCAGAGAATGGTCTTCAGTTACTGGGGGATAATGCCTCCCAGTTTTTTGCAAAAACCGCTGCAGTTTCATATTTTATTTGCATTGAGGGGTTCCACCGAAAACCTGTCTGCATAGTCGCATTATATGTCCTTTTTAGCCCAAAGCGCAGGATTTTATCTGTATTCACTGGTTTAACTTATTCACCCGTGTGTGCAAAAATTAAGCTTGAGAAATTTAGATTTGTACACAAGCTCTTTACAACAGCTGCTAAAAAAGAGAATAAAAACATAAAAATGTGCCAATGGTTCCACATGCTGACTAAAAATGAGAATACATATTTTAATGTGCAGTATTTCATAATTACCAGACTAAAAGAAAATTAAATCTAATTTTTTTTTATATAATCTTTATTTATAACAAAGTATACAAAGAGAATATTCAGGTGTACATTAGCAAGACAGTCTTATTTGCGTGGCGTGGTGCATTCTACAAAGACTTCAGAAAGCAGCAGCCTGAGGGGCCTTGGTCCTCTGTGGGAGGTCCCCTACGCCGGCCTGGGGGATGTTGCAGCTATAGAAGAGGTGTATACCTGGTCAAGCTGGCCCCTGTCTCAAGTCTATCAATGTAGTCTAACCTCTCCAGGCAGGCACTTCCCTGACCTGGTAGACAGCGGGGGGAGGGGGTAAACAAGTATCTCCATCAGACCTTCCCCAACCAGAGTGGGGCCCAGGAGGACCACCTGTCTGGGGGCCGCACCCCTCCAGAGTCCCCATCTCTCTTGCCAAGTGAGAGAGGAATGCTATCTCTGGGAGAGTAAGGCCACTAGAGCTACCGCACATCCACCAGGCCAGGCGTCATGTTATCTAGCCAGCAGTTCTAAAGCATTTAACTGTATACCAAGTTTCATTTTTAAAATAATAACATGGATGAGAAAAAAGATAGAGAAAAAAGAGAGGGATGAAGAAGAAATAAGGAGGGACTCCCCGTCAAACACTAACCTGCATTTACGTTTCCAAAAGACAAACGACCGCCCACGCCGACCTCCAGCCTCTCAGGGTCCCCTTGATGGACCATTCTTGGTGCTCAAGGGAATTTATACAGTCAGTTAGGGTCTGCAGCTCTTTGATCTCTAAGAGAAGGCTCCGCAAGCTCCAGTAGTGTCACCTCCAGACTAGAGGAGACATGGTCCGGGTCTGTGGCGCGTTCCTGCCACCTGGCCCAGACTATCCCTTTTCCCCCCACAAGTGGCCACCCACTACTCTGCATCTTTAATCTCCCTCACCTTTCGAGCCCAGTCCTCCAGGCTGGGGACACGGGCCTGTTTCCAGTATATCGGTACTAGCCGTTTTGCTGCGTTCAGTAGGTGTGGCAGTGCACTCTTTTTGTATTGGCTAATCGGCAGGGGGGGAACCTGTAGAAGAAAGTGAACCGGGGAGAGTGGAACCTCTATGTCTAAGATGGTCTTTATTTGCGCCCTGTTTTCTGCCCAAAAATGTTGGACTTTAGGACAGTCCCACCAAAGGTGCAAAAGCGTGCCGCGTTGTCTGCAGCCTCACCAGCAGTGGTCAGAAACTGTGGGATATATCCGAGCCATTGTAGCCGGCACCCTGTACCAGTGGGTTAGTAGCTTGTAGTTGGTTTCTTGCGTTCTGGACTCAATAGTGCAAGAGTGCGTTAGCTGATACAGGTGAGCCAGCTGTGCCTCGGAGAACTCCACTCTCAAGTCCCTCTCCCATTCCCTAATGTAGGCAGGCCTGGGGAGGGGATCTGCAGCACCCAGGAAGTGGTACAGCTCCAAGACCATATGGGGAGTGGGCTCCTCCTCCACAAAAAGGCGCTCGAATGGTGTGAGGGCCTCAATGCATCTTATGTTATGGCCCTGAGTGGCGAAAAATTGTCTAAGTTGTGTGTGTCTCCAGAAATCCAAAGGGAAGCTACCAAAGCGAGCCCTAAGGGTTGCGAGGGCAGGGAGCTTACCATTCTCAAGGAGGGTGCTGCAGCACATATGTCCATCTGTTGCCCACTTCCCAAAGAAGCCCTTTTGTTCCCCGGGGGGAAACCATTGGAAGCCCCCAAGTGGGGCCAACGGCGACATAGGGGGTGATAGGGAGTAAATGCTGTTCATCTGGTCCCAAACCCTGAGCACCTGATCCATCAAGGGAGAGGTTCTGAGTGACAGTCCTATTTTTTTTAGACAGCCACAGGGAATATGCTAGATCCCTGCCCGCCAGGCACTTCTCCAGCCCAACCCATAGCCTAGAGCCCGTGTGAAAACGCCAGTTCAGAATTCTTTGTAGGGCAATGACCCTGTAGTATCTCCGGAAGTCAGGGATGCCCAGACCACCCAACTGTTTCGAGCGTTTTAGTATACGCATGGCTATTCTGGGTTTCCGAGCGTTCCGTGCGAACTCCGACAGTATACTAGCCACCCTTGAGAAGAAGGAGGCTGGCAGAGGGACAGGGACCATTTGCACAAAGAACAGCACCCTCAGGAGAATATTCATTTTAATTATGTTAACGCGTCCTAGCCACGTGAAAGCCATCTTGGTCCATTATTGGGGGTCTTTTTTCATTTCAACTAGCAGGGTGGGATAATTGTTGTCATATAAAGTCTCAAATCGGTCTGTCAGCCTGATGCCCAAGTATCTGATAGAGGAGGTGGTCCAAGCGAAGGGAAACGCTGTCTTTAGGTTATTAATTAGTGGGGGTGTAATTGGCAAGATCTCCGATTTTGCCTCATTTATTTTAAAGTTGGAGAGCTTGCCAAAGCGCTGCAGTTCGCTCATCAGGTTGGGCAACGAGATCAAAAGTTTGAAGCGGTAAAAAAGTATGTATTCCGCGTAGGCCGACAGTTTGTGTTCAGTAGTGCCTACCTTCAGCCCCCTAATGTCTGGATTAGCACGTATCGAGTGCAACAGCAGCTCCAAGGTTAGCGCAAATAAGAGGGGTGATAGGGGGCACCCCTGTCTCGTGCCGTTCCTGATAGCGAATCGCGGGGACAAGAGTCCATTCACCCTCACTTGTGCACTGGGTTCCCTGTACAGGGCCATAATCCAGGCCACAATGCCCGGGCCCAGTCCCAATGTCTCCAAGACCCCCTTCAGAAATGGCCACCCCACCTGGTCAAAGGCCTTCTCCGCATCCGTGGATAGGATGAGACATTGGCCAGAGTCTGGGTTGCTGCAGGCCCAGTTAATTAGGTGGATGGCTCTCAGGGAGTTGTCTCAGGCCTCACGACCCGCTATAAACCCCGTATGGTTTGGTTGCACTATTTGCAGGACTAAATGTTTCAGGGGGTTAGCTAGTATTTTTGCCAAAATCTTTACCTCCGCGTTCAGTAGCGATATGGGGCGATAACTTTGCGGCAGGGCAGGGTCCTTACCCTCTTTTGGCAGAACCGTAACGTGAGCTAGTAACGCTTCAGGGGGAATCTGGCCACCTTTAGCCACTAAGTTAAAGAAGGTACACATGGGGCCTGCCAAGATGGACAGGAACGTGGCATAGTAAGCCTTAGTGAACCCATCAGGGCCGGGGCTCATCCCACTGGGTAGGGATTTGACCGTCGCCTCAATTTCGTTTGGCATGATTGGGGACTCTAAATCCTCCCTTTGCTCCAGTGATAGGGGTGGTAGGCCGGAGACCTCTAGGTACTCCCGAATGTCAGATCGCCTTTCAGGCGTGTCCGTTGGTGTTTGACCGCCGCCAAGCGAATAGAGATTTGCATAGTAATCGCAGAACACTGTGGCGATTCTAAAGGGGTAGTGGACCATCTCTCCCGCCGACCGGAGTTTCTGGACATGTGTCTGAGCTCTCTGTTTTCTAAGTGCTCTAGCCAACATCCATCCACACTTGTTACCATGTTCATAATGTCTGTGAGACATATAGTGTATCTGCCTGCAAACTTTCCGGTCCAACAAGCGGGAGAAAAGCTCCCTCAACCCCTGCAGCATCTCCAGAGCTTCTGGGAGGCCGTTTTGTTTGTGTTGAAGTTCTGCCTTCTGGAGGGCGTCTAAGACCTTCTGGAAGTCTGCCTGTTGTGCCCTCTTGCATCTAGCCCCCTAGGAGATCAGTTCCCCTCGCACCACTGCCTTGTGTCCCTCCCAGACCATATCTTCACTCACCCCCACATTAGAATTTTGTTGGGGTGTTGGGGGCATACCCTGTGGCTAATGTGTATACGGTCTCCGCTATCCGCCCTTTCAGGAAGACATATCTGCCTTGGGGGTCTAACTCACGTGCTAAAGGCTGAAAGGGGCATGTTTTGTGGATAGCTATAGCTGTACCCCTCGACTTGGGAATCGGGGAGGCGCTAAGATACCAGTGGTTAAACAGGTGGGTGGGTAGCTTCAGGGTGGATTGTGGGGTGAAGTGCGTTTCTTGCAGAAACATTACTTGTACTTTCAGTCTCTTCAACTCCACCCAGCGCTTACTACGCTTGTTTGGAGAATACAGACCACATTGTATGAAATTACCTTGAGGGCGGTCATGGTGGCTGCATCCGGATATCTGGTCTCGGGATGCCGTGGTGTTCCCTGGGCAGGGGGGTCTACGGGGGGGAACAGTGGCCAGTCCAAGGGAAGCAAAGGGACCAGCCTACCACCCCCTCCGCAAAGCGCATACTGGGTTCCGGTGGGGGTATCAGGGACAAGGGAATGGCTTCAACCAGGTCAGAGTGCACCCGGCATCCTAGGGCCAATGAGGCAATTGTCTTTGGTGCAGTTTTCAAGATAAGGCCATGCCCCCCAGTTTCTCCAGGAGTGTCAATGAGGGGGCCTCGGGGGTTTAGACAGTCTCAGGCCTCTGGGGTTTCCTATTGTTTCAGCTGCTATGCCAAGTTACAAGAAAACGGTCGCTATCACCGGCAGGCGTTTTTCAGTCCCTATGGGTGGGGGAGCCCGGAGAGGCCCCAGAAGTGCGGCGCCTGCGGCCCCTAGACCGCCTTTTATTTTTCACAGGCAGCCAGGGTTGAGGAAGGGTCAAGGCCGGAAAGTTCAAGGCACCCCTCCAGTCCAGGAAGTCCATATCACCTAGGCCCAGGGCCAAGAGAAAGAACGGCAAATCATCCTTGGTGCGCAGTATGACCTGGCGCCCCTCTTTTTTCCCCTGCAGGCTAAAGGGGAAGCCCCAGCTATAGGTCAAACTGGCCTACTGGAGGGCCTTTAGGACAGGGCGCAGGGCTCTACGCTGCATCAGAGTGCGTCTCAATAAGTCCTGGTAGAAGAACAGCTGGGCCCCATCAAAGTCAAAGTAAGGCTTATTGCGCATCTTCTGCATGATGCAGTCCTTCAGTGTGTACTTGTGAAGTTTGCAAATAATGTCTCTGGGGTTTTCCGGATCCTGGGAAGGGGTCCTCAACGCCCTGTGGGCACAATCAATTTCCACAGGGGTAGTGCTTGGAAGTGCAAGAATTTCTCTGAAGATGCCTGTCAGAGTGGGGACTATGTCTTTGGGTGCTGTCACGGATGCGAATGTTAGCCCGCCTGCTGCGATTCTTGAAGTCATCCATCTGGGCTATGAGGGCTTCTATTTTCTGGTCCTGGGCAGCACACCTCTCCTGCAACAGTGAGATGTGTGGGAGAGAGTCCTCCAGCTTTTGCTCCAGGGTTTCTAGCCTGCCACCTAAGTGAGTGGTATCAGATTTCACCTGGGCTATGTCCTGTATAAAGGCCTTTTCTATTCTGGCAGTGAAATGCTCTAGGTCCTCCCTGGTGGGGAGAGACCAAATATGGCACTTTAAATCCCCATCTCCCAGCAGTTCTGTTTGTTCTGCACCCTGGTCCCGGGAGGCCGCCAACCCAGGGGAGGAGGGGGTCATCCCCACTCACCAGTCTCGGAGAGGCGATCTGTGAGGTTTGTGTCCACCGTGGGTGGGATGGCAGGGCCTCATGGTGTTGTGAGACCTGCTGAGTCAACACCATCTTGGGGCCTCCTTTCCCAGCCCGCTGTGGCTCTGGAAAATAGTGATCCAGCGAGCCCCTTCTTGCTTGCTCCGCCAGCGGGGGTTGAGAAGTCGTCTGCCTGCGTTTGCACATCTCACCAGGCCGTGTACCGATGTCTCCATCCCCGGGAAAGCTGCTGTTAGCTGCGGTGGGTGAGGAGCTGTGAAGAGATGCATCCTCACTCCTCCATGTCTTGGCCAGGCCCCCAAATCTCATTCTATAAAAACTTTGGTTTTGGTTATAACTATAATAAATTAAGAAAATCTATACAAACCGCTCTTTCTTTCCTTTAAATTAAATTATATGCAGCTCCCGCCAGCCCCATTCCCCGCCCGCCCGGCTCTCTCCTTCCCTCCCTCCCCAGGACCCCCTTCGCCTCTGGATCTTTCCTTCCTCTCCATTCCTCCCTTGTTTTTCCTCCCTCCTTCTCCCTTCCCTCCCGGGTCTCCATCCCGCTCTTGCCCTCTCTCCCTCCTCATTGCAGCGGACTCCTCTCATCCTGTGTAAAGTCTTGTCTTATCTTGTGACCAAAGACTACCTTTACATCTTCTCACTATTGCCCTGAGCTAACAGAACTAGTTTCACTATGGACACCGGTGTTATTGAAGGAGGCCTGAATGTTACCCTCACCATCAGACTCCTGATGCATGGCAAGGAAGTCGGTAGCATCATTGGAAAGAAAGGAGAGTCTGTTAAAAAGATGCGTGAAGAGAGTGGGGCTCTTTAACATCTCAGAAGGCAATTGCCCAGAAAGAATTATCACCTTAACTGGTCCAAAAAATGCCATCTTCAAAGCCTTTTCAATGATAATTGATGAACTGGAAGAGGATATCAGCAACTCAATGACAAACAGCACTACCTCCAGCAAACCACCCGTTACGCTGCATCTAGTGGTTCCTGCAAGCCAGTGTGGATCACTGGTTGGCAAAGGAGGTTGTAAAATAAAGGAAATCAGGGAGAGTACAGGGGCACAGGTCCAGGTTGCAGGGGATATGCTGCCGAACTCCACAGAACGTTCAATCACTATTGCCAGTATTCCTCAGTCCATCATAGACTGTGTCAAACAGATCTGTGTGGTAATGCTGGAGTCTTCTCCAAAGGGGGTAACCATACCATATCGGCCAAAACCCTCCAGTTCGCCGGTTATTTTTGCAGGTGGGCAGGTGTCGCGCCAGGCCGGAGGGCATGCATGTGAGACTGACCTGTGGGAGGGGCGGAGGTCCCACACAGGGGGAGTCTCCCTAGATGCTGTGGATCTCCATGGGGCCTACACCATTCAAGGACAGTATGCCATTCCTCAGCCTGATCTGACCAAGTTACACCAACTGGCAATGCAGCAATCTCGCTTCCCTATGTCCCATAGTGGCAACACCGGATTCAGTGGAGGTATTGATGCTTCAGCTCAGACAACTTCCCACGAACTCGCCATTCCAAATGATTTGATCGGTTGTATCATTGGATGTCAAGCAGCTAAAATAAATGAGATTCGCCAGATGTCTGGCGCACAGATTAAGATTGCTAACCCTGTTGACGGTTCCACTGATCGCCAGGTTACAATTACTGGGTCCACAGCCAGCATTAGTTTGGTCCAGTACCTTATCAATGTCAGGGTTTCTTCAGAAGCTGGTGGCATGAGAAGCAGTTAAACAACTTCCAGCATATCCTCTCTCTGTTTAGCTCATGTCAGTCTGCATAGCCCTGCAAACAGCCTTCTTTCAGGTTTTAACTAGTTCACAAGTTTTCCGTTTCATCATGCTTTTTTCCTCATCCACTCATGAATTTTTTTTCTTTTTATTGAAATGACATTTTAACTCCATTTTGGTTTTCATCTTCTGCTGTTAAAACCTGCTGATAAAGATTTTAGTTTTATAAAAGTTTGTCCTGTTACCTATTTTTTTTCATTTACGTCACAATATAAAAAGTAGGTTATTAAAGGCATTTCAATTTAGTTCTGTAACGTCAGGAATATTTCAAAAAACAAATAAAGACGGACTGAAAAAGAGAAAAAAAATTATATGCATGAAACAGATTAGTTAAACAAATATGCCTCAAAAAACTTTGCTTTCTTTCAGGTGTCTGGGGTAGTGCATTCTCAATACTCTTCAACAGAGTTCTTGGAGTTTCCAGCCAAAATGCAGGAGCTACAATGGAAGAAGAACTGGGTAACTGTTGCTCGCAAATTATTATTTTCTATAAATAATACATAATACAATTTGTATAAGAACATATGCCTACATATTAGACTGTTCACTTTAAAGTGGTTCCAAAGCCTAAACATTTTTTTTACCCTAATGCATTCCTTGCCGTAAGGTAAAAAATGTTTAGATAGCAGGATTGCTCACTCACTCCCCTTACCTTACCTCACCAAGTCCTCACTCAATCCAGAGCTGTACCCACCTGTAGCAGCCCTGTCTTCCCTCTCCTCACTCACAGGCTTTGTTGAGGCAGTGGGAAATATTAGCTCCCACTGCTGTCAATCAAATCCTGTAATAATAAAGAAGCAGGGGCCATGCTTTTTGTGTCTATGGATAAAGGCAGCGCGGCTCTTGATTGAGCCCGCATGAGTGGAAGAGGAAGGGTGGTAGGGAAGAGGAACCATGAGCACTGGTGGAGGACCCTAGAAGAGGATGTCTGGGGCTGCTCTGTGCAATTGCATTGCACAGAGCAGGTAAGTATAAATCTGTTTGTTATTTTTAAAAAATAAGACTTTACAATCCTGTTACTCAACCACGTTTTTTTAATCTCAAATTTTTTTTTATTTGCAATGGTTTTGTATCATAGACATTACTAAATAAAAATGGATAAACCTACATTAATAAAGAAGACCTAAAGTAAATCTTTTCTCAGGAGATAGTTCCTTAATGAGACATAAAGCTCAATTCACAAAGCTAACACACTAGAGTAAATATACTTATTTAAAAGGGGTTATTTTTATTTGAGTTTTTGAGATTTTAATTGATCCTATGTAATAAAAAGTTTAGTAAAACATTTTAGTAAAAAAACTGCTATAGATATAAAATGCAGATACCTAAAGGTGCCTGCACATACCTGCAGCAGATACAAAGTATGTGGTGTTATGGGAGGGGTCATTCAGACAGGCACATGCTCTGGGGCATTTTATTCTGTCTTACGGGAATTTTTGTAACTAGTAGTCCATTTGTTTTTTTGATATGAGACTAGCATGCACTGATCACACGTGTGTAGCATCGTGTGTACTAGGCTTAAGACTGCACTTAGACAATCAGATGAATGGTGATGAGCAGACAGATGTGAGTGAACTGGAACGTTATTCTGCATTTGACTAATCCACAGTGAAAATATGTTAATGCAGAACCTCACTGCAGTAGGAGAATTCATCTGCTCACTAAGTGAGCTGGAAAAGAGTTCTTTGCAGGTTAAAACTTTTTTTAATATATATTTACCTATATACTGTAGTCCTTGAGCACAGCTGTCCCTATTCATTAGGTATCCCAAATTTATCAAGATGTCTCACCCCTTGTAATGTCATTGTGATGTCATTGACCTTTAAAGAAAGTACCATACTTACTTATTAAGCCAGTACCTCATAATGCTGCAGGTTGGGACCTAATAAGGAGGTATAGCATTAATCACTGGAGACAAGCAGTCTCGCCCCGTTAGTCACCCCGTTAGTTTTTATGAGAAAAGAGAACACGCCTTAAACTTTTGCAGAGATCTTCCAGCATGGTAGAAAAATGTCTGCAAGCAGTAACTAGCACTTCCATCTTACACGCAAGGGTGATCTAAATTGCGAGATTATACCATACAGTGTCTGATCCTGTAAAGTGTATATTAGGTTTCTACTGCTACAACTTAAAGCTTGTAAAGGCAGAAGTTTTTTTTTTTTTTGTTTTTTTTTAACATTAAGGTAAAAAAGAAAAATAAAATAAAAAAAAAGGTAAAAAAAAACTTCTGCATGCAGCTTCCCCCGCAGGCCCCATCTCAATCCAGCCATGTGTACGAGAGCCGTGTTCTCTTGGCTCTCTTGCTCCTCATTGGCTTAGATAGAACAGCAAGAGCCATTGGCCATTGGCTCCCACTGCTGTCTATCAGAGCTATTGATAAGGGGGTGGGGGCAAGTATTGGGAGCGAGGACGCAAGAGTGCCCCCATAACAAGTGCCTTGGTATAGGGGCACTTATCAGGGGGGAGTAGCCAGGACCGCTGATGAGAAGAGGAAGATCACGGCTGCTCTGTGAAAAACGATTGCACAGAGTGGGTGTTTGTTATTTTAATTAAAAAAAAAAACAATTTAGGCTCCATGCACACTGGACACTCTCTGGGCGTCGGATTTTAGTGGCAGGAGACGCTGCTTAGAAAACGTCCTTTAAACAGCATTTTGTAAGCAGCGTTCGTCAGCAGTTTTGAGCATTTTTTTTCTTCATTAGCTCCCATTGACTACAAAAAACACCGGACGCCGATAAATGGCCATTTAACAGCGTTTGTGAGCGTTTATCGGCATCCATCGTTTTTTGTGGTCAGAGGAACTGCTCTTAAACGTCAATTCATGGCGTTCAGATAACAGCCCAAAAACAACACTGCTGTTAAATGACAATAAACGCCCATGGACACATAGGATAACATAAAGGAGTATTTTTGGGCTGTTAAAAAAAACACCCAAAGGACCATAAATGGTCGTTTATCAGCTTCAGTGTGCATGGAGCCTTACAATCACTTTTAAGTGATTGTAAACTTTTTTTTTTTTAAATAATGTGCATGCTTACTCATACTTACCCGCTCTGTGCAATTGTTTTGTACAGATAAGCCGCAAATCCTTCTCTCCTGGGGTCCCCCTCCAGCGCTCCTGACTCCACCTCTTTGGAGGAAGCGGCTTCCTATCGGGCAATCATGTGGACATCTTTAGAGACAGATAGCACAGCTCAGCCCCATCCCCTGCACCCTTGCCACAGAATTTAACTAATACGTTTACACTATGAATGTGAATATGTACTTGTTATCTTTTTTATGCAAATCAAATACATTTTGTATTTTTATACATTTGTTTTACTACTTTAGCGCACCACTCCCCAAAGTCCCTTGGGCAAATTGTTCTCTGTTTTTTTTGTTCTGTATTATTGGGGGCTGAGTTCTGCTCTGGTCTGAGCATGGGGGGCTCTTCTTTTTGTTTGTACACAGAATTAATTGATAGCAGTAGAAGCCAATTGCTTTTGCTGCTATCAAGCTGCCCTGTGAGGAGGAAGAGCTGCTTTTCTTGGGCATAGCGCTGGATCGAGATTGGGCTCAGGTAAGTGTAAGGCTTCATGCACACGGGACGCTTTTTCAATCTCCCCTGAATGATTTTTTTGACATCTAGAAGCCAACGTCTAAAACACCCGTTTTGCATGCTGTGTTTAGCCACATTTAGCTGCGTTTGCGTCTAGGAGCATTTTTGAAAAAAGACTATTTTTTTTTTTCTAAATTGAAATGCCTATAAACAAAACACTCCTAGCCGCGAGTTACCGCGTTTAGACGCTGTTTGGCGTTTCAAATGCCTCTGAACTCATTTTTTTGCGTTCCAAAAAAAGTCTCTAAACTCAACTGCTTGGAAACCACCTTAAACGACCCTGTGTAAATGTACTGATAAGATAAAATTAAATGAGTTCTGGGGCAGCTGGAAAAAACGTATAAATGCCCCTGAACTTCCGTTTATCAGCCTCAGTGTGCATGAGGCCTAAGGGTGGCTGTTGGAGGCAGGTCATCCTGTGGGACAGAAGGTTTTTTTCATAATGCATAAAAACCTTGAGCCTTTAGGAGCACTTTAATTTTTAGTAACGAAAACATCCTGAATGTAAGTTGAACTCAGTTTAAGTGTAGGTATTGCAAGTAAAATGTGTCACATTTGGTCTTCAGGATGCTTTAGTCATACTCTAGAAACATATATATATATATATATATATATATATATATATATATATATATATTTGTTTAATGTCAACATTGACATTTCCATTTCCTATTGTATTCTA
>BLSH010066407.1:369551-396442 GCA_018402905.1 Glandirana rugosa
AAATTCATTCCGTGAAATCCCAATCAATACGAGGTAAGACGGTCTGAAGTGGGAGAGACACCTGTATGAGGGATTCGTCAAAAGTCCCTGTCCAGAGGTGGTCTACCCACGTGTTGTCGGGACCTGTGATGTGGTTCCCACAGATCCTCTTGTGAATTGTGTCTCAGGTCCCGAATGTCCCGTGTAATTTCCGGTCGGAACGAGTAAGAAATCTCATACCATACACATACCATTCTACAAACCAAATCAAGTCACGTTATGAACAAACCGTAAATAAACACAACAAACTGGCTTAGACAACCTCCTGATCTCAGACTGCAGAGCACAAACCAAGGAATTTAGACAGGCAATGTCATCACGTAGATTAGAAACCTGCATACAAATGGGACAGCATCCCAGCTTCCACAAAGCACCACGAAAAATAAATGCCAAACAAGTATTGCACTGAACTAAACCAAACATCTTACCATACACATACCATACTCTAAAGAATGAGCAAGGCTGGCCTTTAATGTGCCCTGTAAGCCCTGGACTCTGTGTTAAGTGTTCTCCTAGACACCCTTGGTGTAGTGTCCAGGGCTGTTGTGCACCCATCTGGTGGAGACCTGTCCCTGAAAACTGCTTAGGGAGTATGTCCACAGAGAGGGTGAAGTCTGGCAGAATGGAGCATAACTAACCCTAAAGTGCCTTACTTAAAGGGGGCTCCTTGTGTGTATAGGTCTTAGAATTACCAGTCTGTTCCTGCAGCATTTTTTGTAAAATTTGGCACTGTTTTCACAGGGCTTACAATACCGTACACCCCTACTGAGTCTGTACAGCCTCCCTTTGGCTTGGTTATACTGTGCATGTGCTTACCGTTTTTCAGCTTTTCCTGCCTTCAGCCACACCCACGTCTCAATTCTCCAAGATGTTCATTCGGGCTCCCTGCTGCCTCCAATAAATAGAGTAATTGAGGATTGTTCATTAAGCTTATTTGAGTAGTTGGTACAGTAGTAGTAGTCATAATCTAAGTGGGTACAAAAATAAAACAAAACCGAAAGTATGACAAGCATATTGCACAGCACCACCAACTCTCTGGACAGCGTGATAACTCTGCCATACGCACGTTTGGTCCAACGAGACGTCTTCCAAGGGGCAACAGAGTCTTGACTATGGAATTCACTTTCTCTTTTCCTGGTATGTGTTTCTGCTGCTGAGACCGGTATACAAGAAGCGATCATGTGACAACTTTTGGGGCATGCCATTCATGAGAGAGTGAGGCTTGAGGCTTGCTGAGGTGTGAGAGGAAGAGAGCTGGAGCCATCCATCCATGTGGGATCTGTCATCTTTTAAATGCTAATTTAGACCTCTTGAGTTGTGGGAGTCTAAGGATTTTGTAAGCAGCATTATAATCACTTGGTGGTTGGTGCACAGCAGCTGCATGAAGATTTTGCACACTTTTGGTGGACTTTGATATTTAGTTTATAGGATTTTATTATTTTATTTGTTTGGTATACACTATATATTGAATTAGACGTTTTACTGACAGTGCAACACTTTTTTATTCAGTTGTCTTTTAGTATTTTTGTGTGAATATCAGTGACTGCTGCAGTTAAGTCATTTAATTTGATTGATTGATTAATTTGCCAAGAGTGGGTTAAGCACAACATTGGATCACATAGTCTTAATCCACAGACTTATCACCAAAGCTTAAGGATACCATCTGATTCTTTAAAACATTCCACTTACTCCTAGGCTTGGAGCTATCATAATCTTCAGTTATGTACAAAGTTACCAGCCTGAATTCTTTAACAAGCCCCCAGCCTGTTAAGACTTTTACAGTGCATTCCCCATTATAACTGGTCTTGTAGAGTAGTAAAGTATTTTGCTTCTCCAAAATATTTTGGCCAACAATACCCTATGGAAGATGAGTTCCTAAAAAAAAACAAAAACAAAACTGTCCCCGTTGTGGGCCAGGCCATTTCCTGTTGAGGACATCCCCATGTTCAAAATAACTGCACATGATGTTGCAGGTAAAAAAATGTGCATTTATTTATTTTTTTTAAACTGCAGCCTTGAAAGCATTGCACCCGTGACCAGTGAGTCACACAATACCAAGCTCCTCCATACCCTTGGTACAGCTGTTTGCCTATGGGCGGCACAGTGGTGTAGTGACTAGCACTTTTGCCTAGCAGCAAAAGGGTCGCTGGTTTGAATCCCAACCATGATACTACCTGCCTGGAGTTTGCATGTTCTCCCTATGCCTGAGTGGGTTTCCTCTGGGTACTCCGGTTTCCTCCCATGCTCCAAAGACATGCTGGTAGGTTAATTGGATCCTGTCTAAATTGGCCTTAGTATGTGTATGTATGAATGTGAGTTAGGGACCTTAGATTGTAAGCTCCTTGAGGGTAGGGACTGATGTGAATGTACAATGTATATGTAAAGTAAATTGACTGCGCTATATAAGTACCTGAAAATAAATAAATATCTCCATACGGTTACTGAAATGCAGGAAGAGTCAATAAACTACAGGGATACTCATCAGTACTCTCATAGTTCATTGAGAATTACAAGTCACCTCCAGCGGTGAGAGATGGGACTTGTAGGTCATTCATTCACAAAACTGTGAACAGAGGCGGCTCTCTCATTAGGCAAATTAGGCAGTCGCCTAAGGCCTCACATCCACAGGGGCCTCCGCCTAATTTGACACTGACACCAGCACCGAGATAGAGAGTACTTTCACCAGCACTTTAAAACTTTTAATATATACAATTTATAAAGTTAATTTTTTTATCACTTGAATTATTTTTCTCATTATGGGCGTGAGTAGGGTCTCATGTCTAGGTTTTGCCTAAGGCCTCACAAACCCTAGAGCCGCCTCTGACTGGGAATGAATGACGCAGCTTTGTGGGTGGAGCCCCGCTGTTTTTAAAATGTGACAGTGGGTACGTGGAATGGATTATCTGCCCGCTGTCACAGGGGGATCAGGGGGTGCGGGGGACTGCACCAAAGCAACATGGTACATATTACACCCTAAATATGGGTATAACATGCAACATGTTACCAAAGGTGAACTTATCCTCCTCCCAATACTAAGGCACCACACTTGTCAAAATGTTTACGAAAACCTGTTCAGCATCACTGTATCTTGGATCTGAAGGTCTTCAATACCTCTTCTGGTTGCAAAAGCTCCACAAGAAATAAGCCAGGTAGGTCAATGCTTCCCTTCTAGACCTTCTAGTATCCATAGACATCAAAGATGTCCACTTGAAAGCTAGGAAGACTTCTCACAAAATCTACCATCGCAGCATCAACAACAACACTGAAGAAATGACTATGTGAACTGTTCAGCTGCTCAAGGTTGAGAAAGCATCAAAGTGGTTTATCCACCGTCTTCTGGGTGCGCGCCCTGCTGCTGCTGCAGATGAGGATGGCGGCACTCCCGACGTGGATGCAATTAAAATTTATTCAAGAAGATTATGAATCCATATACAAATACAGAGCTGGAATACGGGTAAAAGGTGACGCATTTTGTTTTGACGAAGCACGCTAGACATGTGAAATGCGTTACCTTTTACCTGTATTCCAGCTCTGTATTTGTATATGGATTCATAATCTTCTTGAATAAATTTTAATTGCATCCACGTCGGGAGTGCCGCCATCCTCATTCACTGAAGAAATGACACTTTACTACAATGTAAAGTAGTGAGTGTACAGCCTGTATAACAGTGTAAATTTGCTGTTCCCTCAAAATAACTCAACACACAGTCATTAATGTCTAAAGCCCTGGCAACAAAAGTGAGTAGACCCCTAAGTGTAAATGTCCAAATTAGGCTCAAAGTGTCAATATTTTATGTGGCCATCATTATTTTCCAGCACTGCCTTAACCCTCTTGGGCATGGAGTTCACCAGAGCTTCACAGGTTGCCACTGGAGTCCTCTTCCACTCCTCCATGACGACATCACAAAGCTGGTGGATGTTAGAGACCTTGCGCTCCTCCACCTTCCGTTTGAGGATGCCCCTCAGATGCTCAATAGGGTTTAGGTCTGGAGACATGCTTGGCCAGTCCATCACCTTTACCCTCCGCTTCTTTAGCAAGGCAGTAGTCATGTTTGAGGTCATTATCATGTTGTAATACTGCCCTGTGGTCCAGTCTCCAAAGGGAGGGGATCATGCTCTGCTTCAGTATGTCACAGTACATGTTGGCATTCATGCTTCCCTCAATGAACTGTAGCTCCCCAGTGCCAGCAGCACTCATGCAGCCCCTGACCATGACACATCCACCACCATGCTTGACTGTAGGCAAGACACACTTGTCTTTGTACTCCTCACCTGGTTGCCACCATGCACGCTTGACACCATCTGGACCAAATAAATTTATCTTGGTCTCATCAGACCACAGGACATGGCTCCAGTAATCCATGCCCTTAGTCTGCTTGTCTTCAGCAAACTATTTGCGGGCTTTCTTGTGCATCATCTTTAGAAGAGGCTTCCTTCTGGGATGCAGACCAATTTGATGCAGTGCGCGGCGTATGGTCTGAACACTCACAGACTGTCCCCCACCCCTTCAACCTCTACAGCAATGCTGGCAGCACTCATACGTCTATTTCCCTAAGACAACCTCTGGATATGACGCTGAGCACGTGCACTCAACTTCTTTGGTTGACCATGGCGAGGCCTGTTCTGAGTGGAACCTGTCCTGTTAAACCGCTGTATGGTTTTGGGCACCGTGCCGCAGCTCAGATTCAGGGTCTTGGCAATCCTCTTTTAGCCTAGGTCATCTTTATGTAGAGCAACAATTCTTTTTTTCAGATCCTCAGAGAGTTCTTTGCCATGAGTTGCCATGTTAAACTTCCAGTTACCAGTATGAGAGAGTGAGAGTGATAGCACCAAATTTAACATACCTGCTCCCCATTCACACCTGAGACCTTGTAACACTAACAAATCACATGAAACTGGGGAGGGAAAACGGCTAAGTGAGCCCAATTTGGACATTTTCAGTTAGGGGTGTACTCACTTTTGTTGCTAGAGGTTTAGACATTAATGGCTGTGTGTTGAGTTATTTTGAGGGAGCAACAAATTTACACTGTTATACAAACTGTACACTCACTACTTTACATTGTAGCAAAGTGTCCTTTTTTTAGTGTTGTCACATGAAAAGGTATAATAAAATATTTACAAAAATGTGACGGGTGTACTCACTTTTGTGAGATACTGTATTTTCCAGTAAGCATCAATTTAAAATATACAGATTGATTGGTACAGTATTTTTCAGAGACTGTTTGCCTCTCACTCCCCTGCAAAGTCCTTCATATAGGGCAGTGATAGCGAACCTTGGCACCCAAGATGTTTTGGAACTATATTTCCCACGATCCTCAGGCACTCTGCAATATAGTTGAGCATTGTGGGAAATGTAGTACCAAAACATCTGGGGTGCCAAGGTTCGCCATCACTCTGATACAGGGTGCCGCTTACAGTGTCTCTCCTGTATGCTGCACAGGGACTCTATGGGATCTCAACCCGATGCTGTTGCTCTATCATAAACTAAAGCTGTTAGGGATATTCCTCTGTTTATGCTTACTTGCAAGGTTGCCTTTCGAATTGCTATCACTTCTGCGAGATAAGGCAGGCCATACACAGTGCAAATTTCTTTCCTGCAACCACGGGTTGCAGGAAAGAAATTCCCATGATTCCCTCATCAACATAGGCAGTGCTGACAGGGAAATCCCTGGAAATGGAAAGAGAATTCGGCAGGCTGGTTGTACCCAAGTTGATCGATTGATCAACTTGGGGCATTCAGTCTGCCCACTAACAGCCGAGATTCGAACCGTGTATGGCCAGCCTAAGTCCCTGTGTTGATGGCTTTAAAGAAACCCTTTCTGGTGTTATACTGTACATAGACAAGTTTGTTTTGAAACCCAGGGCGTCTTTTTTTTTTTTTTTTTTTTTTTTTTTTTTTTTTTTTTTTTTTTTTCTTCCCAAGGTAGTTTTTTTCCCTTTCTCCCTAAACAGGACATTGTTCTACCATCTCTCTATTCTACTCCAAAACATCTTAAGGAGATTTCTCTCCATTGTCTGAAAGCGGTATGCTATGTTTGAGTCTCTCAGCTACAGCTCCTTTTCTGTCTTTTTGTTTGTCATTCCTAACGGATCTCCATAGGGGACAGGCAGCTTTGCATTTGCTGGGCGGATTCGATAATTCATCATTCAAGCCTATGACATCAAGAGCAAGGTTCCACCTTTCCCTATCAAAGTGCACTCCACCAGATAGGTTGGTGCTTCTTGGGGCTTTTCAGCATTGGACATCCGTTTCTCAGATTTGTAATGCTGCCATTTGGTCTTATGTTTCAGCATTTGTTGTTTTACCATGCGGACATTCAGGCTTAAGCTGCTCCTTTGGTCATAAGGTTCTTCAGATAGATCTATAGGATCTTTTGTGCCACTTCTGTTATTCTGTTGGTTTTGTGGGCTTTTAGGCTTATGATCCATGTCTTATCCACCCCTCAGTTGCACCACTTTTGGAAATCCCCTAATGTGCAATTAAGATGAAAGATGTGGGATTTATGACCTACTTTCAAAACTGCAAAAAATAGTTTTACAGTGAGGCAAAAATCCTATTTTCTTAATTGTACATTAAGGGGCACAGGTCCCTCCCCTTTTCTTTTGATCCACGTCTGCTATTGCTTGCTACTAAACTGAGGCATGCTGGGAGTAAGAGGGGTTATAAGGGCTGTTCTTACAACTTTGTTTGCCAGTGTCCACTCCATAAGACAGCAGCATAACCCAATGCACCTAAATATTTCATCCTATGTTCCATTAAATAATCCATGAAAAGGATTGTATGATGAGCCAAAAATCTTATTAGTAGCAATATTAATAATAATAATTGAGTTTACATAAACATGTTAAAGATTATATAAGATTTTATTGATTGGATTTACATATACTTTAAGGGGAGATGTAAAGTATATTGATTGATAAAGTATACAATTTATGGTAAGTATTTTAAAACTAGTAGTTTCAGTAGCAGCATTTTCACCTAAATATTTATTACACCAAAAACATAACAGCCCGTCTTTTGCTCTTTTCTTGTTGGATTTATTAAAACAGCCAGCAGGATAACAGCAATGTTGAATAAAAGCATAGTTACGTGAAAATAGATGCCAAGCACTATATGCCCTCCTCCTTCATCAAAATTGGCAGACGATCATGTAATTTCATTGTTCTACTACTGAAACAATGTTACATTTTTGAGCAACTATCTGAAGTACTTCTGCTAGCTGTCTGTTTTTGTGTAACCCAGATGTAGACCTTCATGTGGAACAGATGTTAGAAGACTGTAAATTAATTCTTGCCTTTTCACACAATCTACATAACAGATGTGCTGGTCAAGAGCAAGGAAATTTTTGTAAGACCATAAATTAAATTACACAGATTTTGATGCTGAGTTTATATGCATTTCAGTGTTTAAGGAATGCACAAAAGCAAATGGTGATATTACCATTATTTTCTTCCGATAACTATTACTGTTAAGAAAAGACTGGAGAGGGGAGGGATAGTTTATTTGGTTACTGTCCCACATCGCTGTGAGCTGCACTTTATTACTATGTCTCATTTAGCATCTGGAAATATTACTAATCTCTGAGGGCTAATTATTTTTTATATCTGTTAGCTGTTATTTCAACTAGCACTTGTAGACATGGCATTGCTGGAAGTCTGCTTAGCAGCATTGCTCACAAAAGCTATGTATGCATAGCCAAAACTTTTTTTCTAGTTTTGGATGGAGTGTGAAAGGGTTAGAACATCTTTCAAGTTTGTTTGTTGTCTGTGTCCCCAGTGTTTATAGTTTCCCTCTTTGATTGTCTTGGTGTCCATTGTTAGAACGGCAAAATGTGATGAGAAAGTTGAAGTTTTAAAGGGATACTCTTCGAAAGGGGACACCTGATCAAGTGACAGCTGTGTAGGAGGGGAATTCCCCTTAATTCGAAGGGTTTTCATCTTCCATGCTGTTGTGTCTCTGGAACAGAAAGTAAAGGGAAATTTTCCCAAAGGGACACAAACACCACAAACCCTTCCTTACATTAACAAAACTAAAAAATGGATGTTCATGTACTCTAAGCGCTAAATAATTTCTCCCATCGTCTTGATATTGATCCACATTTTGCCACCGGATATGCTTAGCTGTGTTAGTACAGTAGGTCCACAAAATGCCATTTTTAAAAAAAAAAATGAATTAAGATAGAATAGTGCAGGGATAAGCAATTAGCAGATCTCCAGATGTTGCAAAACTACAAGTCCCATCATGCCTCGGCCCCTGGGTGTCATGCTTGTGGCCGTCAGAGTCTTGCTATGCCTCATGGGACTTGTAGTTCTGCAACAGCTGGAGGTCCGCTAATTGCATATCCCTGGAATAGTGGATATTAAAAAAAAAAAAAAATCAGATTTAATTTGGTTCCTACTTCCTATTTGGTTGTTCATTGCACTGGTAATCTAACATGTAACTTTGTCTGTTTTGATATAATGCATATTGTACATACCTTCAAACACAGATTGCCTTATTAAAAATAGAAGACCTTTTAAAGCTCAGGGCCATAGATTAGAGAGCTAGTGACTTTAGAAAACCATCAGGGAAGAGAGGAAGTTGAAGGTATGAAGTTGTGAAGAGCTTCGGTTTTTTGTTTCCCTTTGTACTCTAAATTTCAAAGATTCTACTTTAAAATGGCATTATTTAACTATCTAGTTCATACACAGGCTATAAACCACCTCTCGCATGCATACTATAATAATAAGGTATCCTATCACTCATAACGCTCATGTGTGCCCCTGAGGGCACACAGCAATGTGACATGTGATATGCTTTGCCCACCAGATACAGAGGAAGACAGATTGTTGTACTGGGACAGCCCTGATACCATGTGAATGCTGTGATAAATCACAGCAATCGCATGTTAAGTGAAAAGAATGGGTTTCAGTCATAGCCATCCATTGTGTACTATTGTGATTTTTGTGATAGGTCACAGTGATCACGTGGTACAGGGCCAATCACATGGGACCTGTACCATGTGATAGCTGTGGCCGATCACAGCTATTAAAATAGTACACAATGAATGACTATGAATGAATGGATTCCATTCATAAAAATTGGTTCAATTATTTGATGGAGGGGAGATTATGGTGTGGGTTTTTTTTCAGGGGTTGGGCTTGGCCCCTTAGTTCCAGTGAAGGGAACTCTTAAGGCATCAGCATACCAAGACTTTTTGGACAATTTCATGCTTCTAACTTTGTGGGAATATTTTGGTGATGGCCCCTTCCTGTTCCAACATGACTGTGCACCAGTGCACAAAGCATGGTCCAGAAAGACATGGATGAGCAAGTTTGGGGTGGAGAAACTTGACTGGTCTGCACAGAGTCAACAGAACACCTTTGGGATGAATTAGAGTGGAGAATGTAAGCTAGGCCGTCTCGTCCAACATCCATGCCTGACCTTACAAATGGAAGAATGATCAAACATAGACACACTCCTAAAACGTGTGCACAGCCTTCTCTGAAGAGTTAAAGCTTTATAGCTGCAAAGGGTGGGCCAGCTTACTATTGAACCCTACGAACTAAGAGTGGGACGCCATTAAAGTTCATGTGCGTGTAAAGGCAAGTGTCCCAATACTTTTGACAATATAGTGTATACAGTACCTCACAAAAATGAGTACACCCCTCACATTTTTGTAAATATTTTATTATATCTTTTCATGTGACAACACTGAAGAATTGACACTTTGCTACAATGTAAAGTAGTGAGTGTACAGCTTGTATAACAGTGTAAATTTGCTATCCCCTCAAAATAACTCAACACACAGCCATTAACCACATGTTAATTCTTAACAGCAGCGCACATAATTGCATGTTCAAGTCCTTGTAAGATTGTTGTCACATGCTATCCAACATTTATTCCAATGGGAACATATCTAATCAGATTGTTAGTTCATACACCATAGATGTTAAGATCTTTAATCGTCAGTAAGAGATGTGCAATGTAAGTCAGATTTCTCTTTTGAGTGCGGCTAACACCACCACCACCAGTGCTGCCCACTCCCCATAAATTGGATTGTAAATTGCGTCAAATCAACTCCTCTCAGTTATTTTGCTTGTATCTATGGTGGTCCACTTTTATCCTGGAGAATGGTTTCTCTTGTGTCTCTTAAAACATAATTTACAACACCATAGCGTAATACTGTACACCCTTTTATCATCACGCTCCCTTCCCAATAAAATACACGTACCAAATGTTTAAAATTTCCAAGCATAAAACAATTTGTGAAATGTCAGATGTTACCCCCGGATGATAATGAACTGCTTTGCGGCTCCCATTCCTCTCCTCCGAGACTCTGAATGCCAACATTTTAAACATTTGGTGTGCCATAGATACAAGCAAAATAACTGAGAGGAGATGATTTGACGCGATTAACATTATTATCACTGGTAAGAGTCCAATTTATGGAGAGTGGGCAGCACTGGCGGTGGTGTTATCCGCACTCAAAAGAAAAATCGGACTCACATTGCACATCCCTCACTGAGGATTTAAGATACTGTGTGTGTGTGTGTATATATATATATATATATATATATATATACACACACAGTTGTGCTCATAAGTTTTCATACCCTGGCAGAATTTATGATTTCTTGGCCATTTTTTAGAGAATATAAATCATAATACAAAAAACTTTTCTTTCACTCATGGTTAGTGTTTGGCTGAAGCCATTTATTATCAATCAACTGTGCTTACTCTTTTTAAATCATAATGACAACAGAAACTACCCAAATGACCCTGATCAAAAGTTTACATACCCCAGTTCTTAATACCGTGTATTATTGCCCCCTTTAACATCAATGGCAGCTTGAAGTCTTTTGTGGTATTTGTGGATGATGCTCTTTATCTTCTCAGATGGTAAAGCTGCCCATTCCTCTTGGCAAAAAGCCTCCAGTTCTTGGAAATTCTTGGGCTGTCTTGCATGAACTGCACGTTTGAGATCTCCCCAGAGTCGCTCAATGATATTGAGGTCAGGAGACTGAGGTGGCCACTCCAGAACCTTCATTTTATTCTGCTGTAGTCAATGACAGGTCGACTTGGCCTTGCGTTTTGGATCATTGTCATGTTGGAATGTCCAAGTACGTCCCATGCGCAGCTTCCTGGCTGATGAATGCAAATGTTCCTCCCGTATTTTTTGATAACATAATGCATTCATCTTGCCATAAATTTTGAACAAATTTCCTGTGCCTTTGTAGCTCGCACATCCCCAAAACATCAGCGATCCAGCTCCGTGTTTCACAGGCCTTGTTGACTCCTCACCAAATGTAACATTTATGGTTGTGGCTAAAAAACTAAATTTGGTCTCATCACTCCAAATGACTTAGTGCCAGAAGGTTTGAGGCTTGTCTCTGTGCTGGTTGGCGTATTGTAAGTGGGATACTTTGTGGCATTTGGTGACTTGACCATGCAGCCCATCTTTCTTCAAGTGCCTCCTTATTGTGCATCTTGAAACCACCACACCACATGTTTTCAGAGCGTTCTGTATTTCACCTGAATTTATTTGTGGGTTTTTCTTTGCATTCTGAACATTTTTTCTGGCAGTTGTGGCTGATATTTTAGTTGGTCTACCTGACCGTGGTTTGGTTTCAACAGAACCCCTAATTTTTCACAGTTCAACAGTTATACAGTTCAACTACCTTTTCCTGCAGATCCTTTGACAATTCTTTTGCTTTCCCCATGACTCAGAATACAGAAACGTCAGTGCAGCACTGGATGAAAGATGCAAGGGTCTGTCAGGAGTCCAGAAACTCATTGACCTTTTATACACACACACTAATTAAAAGCAAACAGATCACAGGTGAGGATGGTTACCTTTAGTAGCCATTCAAACCCCTTTGCGTCAACTTGTGTGCATGTTATCAGGTCAAAATCACCAGGGTATGTAAACTTTTGATCAGGGCCATGTGGGTAATTTCTGTTGTCATTATGATTTAAAGAGAGTAAACACAGTTGTTTGATAATAAATGGCTTCCGCCAAACACTAAACATGAGTGAAAGAAATGTTTTTGCTATCATTCATATTCTTTGAAAAATGGCCAAGAAATCATAAATTCTGCCAGGGTATGTAAACTTATGAGCACAACTGTGTGTGTGTGTGTGTGTGTGTGTGTGTGTGTGTGTGTGTGTGTATGTGTGTGTGTATATATATATATATACACAGTATCTCACAAAAGTGAGTACACCCCTCACATTTTTGTAAATATTTTAATCTATCTTTTCATGTGACGACACTGAAGAAATGACACTTTGCTACAATGTAAAGTAATGAGTGTACAGCTTGTATAACAGTGTAAATTTGCTGTCCCCTCTAAATAACTCAAGACACAGCCATTAATGTCTAAACCGCTGGCAACAAAAGTGAGTACACCCCTAAGTGAAAATGTCCAAACTGGGCCCAATTAGCCATTTTCCCTCCCGGTGTCATGTGACTCATTAGTGTTACAAGGTCTCAGGTGTGAATGGGGAGCAGGTGTGTTAAATGTAGTGTTATCGCTATCGCTCTCACCCTCTCATACTGGTCACTGTGAGTTGAAAATGGCACCTCATGGCAAAGAACTTTCTGAGGGTCTGAAAAAAAGAATTGTTACTCTACATAAAGATGGCCTAGGCTATAAGAAGATTGCCAAGATCCTGAAACTGAGCTGTAGCACAGTGGCCAAGACCATACAGTGGTTTAACAGGACAGGTTCCCCTCAGAACAGACCTCACCATGGTCAACCAAAGAAGTTGAGTGCACATGCTCAGCGTCATATCCAGAGGTTGCCTTTGGGAAACAGATGTATAAGTGCTGCCAGAATTGCTGCAGAGGTTGAAGGGGTGGGCGGTCAGCCTGTCTGTGCTCAGACCAAAGGTGCCTCAAATTAGTCTGCATGGCTGTCGTCCCAGAAGGAACCCTCTTCTAAAGATGATGCACAAGAAAGCCCGCAGTTTGCTGAAGACAAGCAGTCTAAGGACATGAATTACTGGAACCATGTCCTGTGGTCTGAGGCCAAGATAAACTTATGTGGTTCAGATGGTGTCAAGCGTATGTGGCGGCAACCAGTTGAGGAGTGCAAAGACAAGTGTGTCTTGCCTACAGTCAAGCATGGTGGTGGGAGTGTCATGGTCTGGGGCTGCATGAGTGGGGAGCTACAGTTCATTGAGGGAACCATGAATGCCAGCATGTACTGTGACTAACTGAAGCAGAGCATAATCCCCTCCGTTGGGAGACTGGGCCACAGGGAAGTATTCAAACATAATAATGACCCCAAACATACCTCCAAGTTGACCACTGCCTTGCTATAGAAGCTGGGGGTAAAGGTGATGGACTGGCCAAGCATGTCTCCAGACCTAAACCCTATTGAGCATCTGTGGGGCATCCTCAAATGGAAGGTGGAGGAGCGCAAGGTCTCTAACATCCACCAGCTGCATGATGTTGTCGTGGAAGAGGACTCCAGTGGCAACCTGTGAACCTCTGGTGAACTCCATGTCCGAGAGGGTTAAGGCAGTGCTGGAAAATAATGGCGGCCACACAAAATATTGAGACTTTGGGCCCAATTTGGACATTTTCACTTAGGGGTGTAATCACTTTTGTTGCCAGCGGTTTAGACATTAATGGCTGTGTGTTGTTATTTTGAGGGGGCAGCAAATTTACACTGTTATACAAGCTGTGCACTTACTATTTTACATTGTAGCAAAGTGTCAATTCTTCAGTGTTGTAACATGAAAAGATATAATAAAATATTTACAAAAATGTGATTGGTGTACTCACTTTTGTGAGATACTGTGTATGTGTGTGTGTGTATATATATATATATATATATATATATACACACAATTGTGCCCATAAGTTTACATACCCTGGCAGAATTTATGATTTCTTGGCCATTTTTTCGAGAATATGTACAATAACACAAAAACATTTCTTTCAGTCATAGTTAGTGTTTGGCTGAAGCCATTTATTATCAATCAACTGTGTTTACTCTTTTTAAATCCTAATGACAACAGAAACGACCAGGGTATGTAAACTTATGAGCACAACTGTGTGTGTGTGTGTATATATATATATATATATATATATATAATTTTTTTTTTCTTTTGCATACTGTCACCAGCCACTGCTATACACCAATCATATGGTGACACTGTACTGCTCTGGTCACAGTATGTGAATAAAATTGTAATAAAAGAAAAAAGGAATAAAACTATGCTATCCATCTTCTGAGCTCTGTAGTTCCTCTGTAGTAGCCTGCTGAACTTGCTGAAAAAACATTATTCCCCAGTGACATCCTGTTTGTAAGACCGCTGGCCATTCTACATCCTGTACTAGCAGCAGCGGTCTGACACGCCTTCCTGTAGTTTTCTAACAGCCCAGCAGGCATTTCTATTTCCACCTGCTGGGCTGCAGTGGGTGGAGGGGGTCTCCCGGTCTGTGCCGCCCATAGAGGTGGTTTTCCTCCTCCTACCTCCTCTCTTCCAGCAATGCCCCCCCCCCTTATTTTCCCGCCATCTCATCAATGATAGCAGAGATCTCCTGCTATGATATGCCTGGTATTTCTGGAATGCCTGGCATGTTTGTTATGTAAACTCCGCTCTGTATTTTCCCCTTTCATAGCCGTATTGTGATATACACCGCAGAACGCAGCTCTGATACGGCTGTGACAGGAGAAAGTCACACAGCAGAGATTACATAGCAAGCATGCCAGGTATTCCAGGAATACCAGGCATGCCATAGCAGGAGATCTCTGCTATTCCTGCAATGTCTGGCATGTTTGCTATGTAATCTCCGCTCTGTGACTTTCTCCTGTGATAGCCGTATCGGAGCTGCGCTCTGCGGTGTATATCACAAAACAGCTGTGACAGGAGAAGAAGAGCAGAATTTATGTAGCAAACATGCCAGGCATTTCTAAGCAGGAGATCTCTGCTATCAGTGATGAGACCGCGTGGGTGGGGGCACTGATATGCAGCACTGATGGGCACTGATAAGCGGCACTGGTGGGGGGCGTAGTGTCACCACACTGATGGGCATGGATAAGAGGCACTGGTGGGCATGGTGTCACTGCACTGATGGACACTGATAAGTGGCACTGGTGGGGGGCACAGTGTCCCCGCACTAATGGTCACCGATAAGCAGCACTGGTGGGCACGGTGTCACTGCACTGATAAGTGGCACTGGTGGGCATGGTGTCACTGCACTAATGGGCACTGATAAGTGGCACTGGTGGGGGGCACGGTGTCACCGCACTGATGGGCACTGATAAGTATTTGATCACCGCTGCTTTTTTTAATTTTTTTGCGCTATAAACAAAAAAAGGGCAACAATTTTGAAAAAAAAAAATTCTTCATCAATTTAGGGCAATATGTATTCTGCTACATATTTTTGGTAAAAAAAATCCCAATAAGTGTATATTGATTGGTTTGAGCAAAAGTTATCGTGTCTACAAACTATGGGATATTTTTATGGCATGTTTATTTTTTTATTCATCAATTTTTAGCGGGACTGCGACATTGCGACGGACAAATTGGACACCTAACTGACACTTTTGACACTTTTTTGGGAACTAGTGACATTACAGTGATCAGTGCTAAAAATATGCACTGTTACAATACTAATGACACTGGCAGGGAAGGGGTTAACATCAGCAATCAAAGGGTTAAGTGTGTCCCTTGTTGGTGCTTGCTAACTGTGTGCAGGATGATCTGACTGGTTGAAGATAGAGATCCGTGTTCCTGCTTAGCAGGAACACGAGATCTCTATCTTCTTCCCTGTCAGAACGACGATCTGCCTTGTTTGCATAGGCAGATCGCCGTTCTGCCTCTCTGGGGAACAATCGCAGGTCGTGCTCCCTCTGTCCAATCGGCGTGTAAGCGCCCCCAGCGTCTGTTGCACAAAATGACGTACAGGTAGGTCGTTTCGCACAATAGAGCCGACCTGCCACAGTACATCTGCAGTAGGCAAGTGGTTAAGCTGTTAAAAACCAACTGAAACCCTACTTTAGAGTCTTTCTTGTGATCTTTGAGGATCTTAGAAAATGGATAACTTCACGTTAAAAGCAACTAGCGAGGTAAGAAAGGGCTTGTTTAATTGCTTGTTGAAAATATGGAAATCGTTTATTGTTCACAGCCTGGTAACAGGTGAGAGTTATTGGGAAACAGTAAGAAAAAAGCTTTATTTGCATCAGCTCCTATCTTTGACAGCTGTGGCATGCTGAGGAACAGCAGCACTGGCTTGTAATTTGACCTCTCAATAAGTGTTTTAGTGCTGTTAGATATAATGGATACCTCATAAGCACTGTGTTTATTAATTTTTTTTCCTGGAAATGTTTTTTGTTTTTTCTTGCATGTCTGTAATGCTGTGTGGTAAATTTAGATAAAACTATCACTTTGCATAGTTGTGTAAATATTGTACTTCTTTAAATAACCACGCTCCTGCGTAATTGTGTTGTTCATATGTCTCAAAGCATCTGATAATGATCTTTACTATAAAAATATTTCTCTTTTAAAAGAATTTTAAACATCTTACAACTTTACTTCTGTTCAAGGAACTACTACTTGCAGAGAAGTGGGCACGCATGAATAAGCTACCGTTTCCAAAGATAGACCCGCATGTCTTTGATAGAGAAGGTTTGAAGGAATGTTACATATTTCGACCAAAGAACCCGTCAATAGAAAAAGATTGTCCAACAGTGATTCATTTTGTTTTGGCTAACATTGCATTTAGAAAGTTCAAAGCTCCAGGTACGTGCGATGAATGATGATAGCTTTGTTTTTGTTTGAAGAAAGCTGTAAAATTACATGATAAATAATTTCTATTGATAAAATATTTTGGCAATCAAATTACAATTCTATAAAGTGAACAACCAGTGCATCAAACTAAACTAAAATCAAACTATAAATGAATTTGCTGCTAACATCAATAGTGCTTCTCACCACACCATACAATTAGTGACCATGCATGAAATGTAGCACAAATTTCTTATAGAATTATTAAATCACAAGTCCATAATGATAAATATAAAAGTCCATCACATTATCACAAAGTGAAATCTTCTGTGCCCTTTTGATTCCTGCTGACACCCCAGCCATTCAGTGCAGTCAATGTGCTCACCTTCATAAGTGGAGCTTAACATATATAAAGGTCATATGCTCATGTATCGCCCAATGTCAGATGGAATCCTCTCCTCTTAACCCCTCCCTCTTCATAGTCACAGGTATGGGTACATTCAAAAAATAAAAAATATATAGTGCTGTCTGTGCACAAAATACTGATTGGCGATCATGCCAAAAACACACTCGCATAACTTCCGTCATTTGTAAACAGTCAATCCTCTCGTGTCTGAACTCATTCAATCATATAGAATGTGCAAATTAACCACTCCTCTCCTAACATGGGCCCCAATATACAAATCAAGGTCATAAGGGCATACATTAATCCATCCCAAGCAACATCATCCTCTCTTCAATATAATGCTTTTCTCCTTCAACTGCCCAGCTAAAATCACATGCAAACACAGAAATGGGACCAATAGTGTTTTGCTTTAAAAATAACTTCAATGAAATAAAAATTTCTCCATAAAACACTCACATTTATAAAGCACACCGAATGCTATGGTATACACATGTCATATATCCTCAGACAGTTTCTCACATCCCCAGTAAGCAAATGTCAGGAACAACAATATATACATAATGCAGTGTGGCTCCGTTCCTATGGGGCTTCATCAGTAGGCCTTTAAAGGCTTGTACTTATAAATGTTAGCTTTAATGCATTTAGACATGTCTAATCAGAATATAATGATCCTGATGTCTGTTCTGTATGGACAGTGGGAGGCCATGCCTTGCATTTAGAGACCCGCTTCATTTTTCCACACTGCATTGTTTCACACCTGAGGGCTCCATTGTAGTGTGAACATGGCACAAAGAAAACAATGGTTATCTACGTGCCCTTGCAGAGGTCTGCAATTTTAAGTGCAGAAAAAAATGTAGGTCTTGTAAAAATAATCATCAAAATTGAAAAAACATTTAAAATATTAGTATTAAAAAACACAAGGTGTACGAGTTAATCCAATATAATACATCAATAATAATAACTTTAGATCAAATCGTGAAACTTATATAAAATAAAATAAAAGTCCATAAAAAAAGTCCCAAGGTTCTCTTTATACTTAAGTGTGAATGATCCCTGATGTTTTGTACATGTCTGTAAATTCACATCAACATAACACATGTATTGCAGGCACTGCATTGACGTGTTGAATTGGTGTAGCACTAATCCGAAAGGGTCCACTGGTATTAACTGTTTATACAGAATCTGCCCATCTCCACAAGCACAAGCCCATTCACACCAGCTCCAGTAACACAGCCTAGGGGATGTCTTTTTAAGCTTTTATGCATGAAGAATTTTTAAAGTGATTGTAAACTCTTTACAACCTACAAGTAAGCCTATAATAAGGCCAACCTCATCAGCACATGCGCAGTGAAGAAACAGCCTGACTGGGCCATTTCTTCACTAAGTGTGCCGCTACCGACGGCTCCCGCAAGCATACGCGGGAGTAACGTCAGCACGGCTCCGGCCAATCACAGCATGGGAGACTGCGCTCTGATTGCCCAGAGCCTTCGAACCCAGAAGAAGCATGTCGCCGGTCACATCGGTGTTCGGGGACCGCTGCAACAGCTTCTTTCCAAGGTAAGCATTTCATAATGAGGTAGTAGTATGTGATGCATACTAGCTCATGCCTGTATTGCAGGGGTTTTTTTTCTTTTTTAATGTTTATTCGCGTTTACAACCACTTTAACAGGAGAGGGGTTAGGGCATAGGATACTTCAAAATGATTAACACATAACAATTAGCGGACATTAGTGTACAGTATGCATATTAAAAATGAATTAAATTACTCATAAAAGTTAAAGAAGACCTTCCTGTTGCCTGTGCCCTCGGTCCTGCGTGGTCATTTTGAAAATTCTTTCTGCTGTCAATTTGCAATATAGATGCACATGTGCAAAATGGAGCGTATGCTCTCATGTGACTCATCTTGGGCATGCACCGCACAACATTACATTTATCTGTTTTAAAAATAAAAAGCCTTTCCTGAGGGGGGAACGTTTTTATTTTTATTGCTTTACTACAAATGTAACCTCGTATGGCACATTTGCGAAATGAGCCACGTGACGTCATGCACTCCATTTTGGGTATGAACACTAGTGACATTGCCTTCCCAGTGCAACCAGGGCTACCGCCATCAGTGCCTTCAGGGAAACCTTAAAAATGGTAAGCAAATAAAAAAAACACAAGTTCTACTTTACGCAGTTGTGTGAGTGTTTTATTTTTTATGTTTTATCAACAATTGTCTCTCTTATGGAGCTGTCTTTGGGTGGTTAGGGCAGTAAAGGTTAAACTTGGGACCAACAACCATGAATCCCATAATTGTGTAAATTGTTAGGATCTACTTCTTTGTTGAAATGTAAGATATAACTAAATAGACATGTGCAGTTTGTTTAGTTGGGAATCAAAATTCGGACGGATTTTTCATTATTCGGAATTCGTATGCATCCGAATTACCGAATAACAACAGCAATGATATTAAATGAATCCGAAATAATGATTCGAATTGAAAAAATTAAGACGAAATTCGATTTGAATCGAATTTGAAAACAATTCTTCGGAAAAAAATTCTAAACAAATTAGAAAAAAAATTGATTTTCTAAAAAAAAAAGAATATAAAATTATAAAGTAATGTAATAAAAATAAAAGAATAGTAATAGAATAGAACATAAGAGTGTACAATAGAATAGAAAAACAATAGAATAAATACAAATAGAACAGAAAAGAATAGAATAGAGAATGCGAGAATAGAAAAGAGAAGAATAGAAAAACAGTAGAACAGAATAAAATAGAATATATAACCATTTTCCGAAATTCAAATTTAGAATAGAATAAATTTGAATAGAAAAGATTAAAATAGAATAGAAAAGAATAGAATATAACATGAGAATAGAATAGAATAGAAAAACAATAGAAAAGAATATAATATATAACAATCTTCCGAAATTCGAATTTCGAATAGAATGAATTCCAATTTCGAATAGACTGAAAATGAATTTGAATAGAAAAGATTATAATAGAATAGAAAAATAGTAAAATAAAAAAACAATAGAACAGAACAGAATAAAATAGAATATATAACCATCTTCCGAAATTCGAATTAATACAAATGTAAAAGATTAAAATAGAATAGAAAAGAAGAGAATATGGGAATAGAATAGAAAACAATAGAATAGTAAACAATAGAACAGAATAGAATAAAATAGAATATATATATTCGAAATTCAATGGATTCAAATTTGAATTTCAATAGAAATGGTTAGAAAAGAATAGAATAGAACATAAGAGAATATAATAGAATAGAAAAGAAGAGAATAAAAAAAAATAGAAAAGAATACTGTATAATTAGTTATATTTACTGTTTTATCTGACAAAGGCTTTGTAATTTATTCAACTACTCTTGGCACATATTTGCCATACAGCACAACTAGGAGAACCACTGTATTACTTTTCCGGTTTAGCTTTACTACCTGAATCACATCGACTGCCTAGAGAGTAGACCTAAAGTGATTGTAAAGTCTTGTTTTTTTTTTTCTCTAAAAATAACAAACATAATATACTTACCTGCCCAGTGCAGTTAGTTTTGCACAGAGCAGCCCAGATCCTGCTCTTTTCGGGTCCCTCTTCGGCTCTCCTGGCCCCTCCCTCCTGTCAAGTGCCCCCACAGCAAGCAGCTTGCTATGGGGCACTCGAGCCAAGTCACAGCTCCCATTCAGACACAGAGCCCGAGTTCGGTCCCGCCCCTCTCTCTCCTGATTAGCTAACTGACTTTGATTGACAGCAGTGGGAGCTAATGGTGCCACTGCTGTGTCTCAGCTAATCAGGAGGAGAGTCCCAGACAGCCGAGAAACTTGTGGAAATCGCTGGAGAGAGATGGGGCTCAGGTTAGGCCTCATGCACACATGACGTTTTTTGACTGTTTTACAGCAGCTGTTTTTAGCTGCAGACGTTTTTTTCTACAGTCAATAAACCCTCCATCATGTTGTCCTATGTGTTCATGCACACAAAGGCTGTTATCCGCTGTTTTCAGTAGTGAGGTTTTTGAACTGTAAAAAAAACCCAAGACCAGAGGGTTCCGAGAGACTTTTTCAGCTGTAAAAACGTTCAAACGCCCAAAAACGCTCAAGAATGTCGATCTCCAACGTTTTAGTTCAATTGGACAAAAAAAAACTCTGGCCCTTTAAAAACACGGAAAAATGCGCAAAAACGCCACTAATATAACTCTGGTAAAATCTGAAAAAAAATCACTGATAAACTATTGACGTTTTTTAGATGTTTTTTTAGACGTCCTGTGTGCATGAGGCCTAAGAGAGGACATAAGAAGCTGCTTTGTTCAAGCAGGAAATATTGTGTACATATCCATTTGAACTTCCCTGTCCCTGGTCCATATTATATGGTCATGAAATGAGTTGCCTCACCTACATTAAGGCCTCATACGCAGGGGCGATTTTTGACGCCACGTTTTTGGCGTTTTTTGCAGCTCTCCGTGTTATTCTATGGCCCCATAAAAATGCTGACATTTTTGAGCTGTAGAGGGCGTTGGCATTAGTGAGCTGTAAATAGAACGCGGGACCAGGCGTTCTGAGGCTGTAGCGTACTGACGTTAACCAGTGTTTTTGACGCCAGCATTTTCAGGTTAAAAAATAGCAGAGGACTGTTTTTTTTTAAAAAAAATGCCTGTTGACACCAACGCTCATTAACGCCGATGCAAAACGCTGAAAAAAATGCAGATTTTTTTCCCTGATGTCGGGCCCGACATTTTAATTATTTTTTTGCATACGCCTGTGTGTATGAGGCCTAATAACTAAAAAACATTTCCTTCACATCCCTTGTCCATGCCACCAACTACCCACATAAGCCATTTGATTGCTTGCTGGAAAGAGACACCTGAATTCGAATTCATTATAGGGAAACGGTGGTGGTTGTCAACACAGTGCATGAAAAGGCTCCATTTTGAGAATAAAAGTCATGGTGGGTGGCAGCACATGGCAGTGTCTTTCTGCCCTCTCTGCCAGTGCCCCCTCTCTTTATGAACAACATAATGTTTTATACTGCATAGCCAAGGTACAACTTCCAGAGTCAATATTTTTAATAAACCTGATATTCAGTTATGTTTTACAATTGCATGCATTTTATGCGGTTTTCTACTGATGTGCTAATCTGTATTATGTTGTTATTATTTAGGTGTTCCCAGAGAGACTACGGAAGAAAAGGATTTTGCAGATTTTGACATTTTTGATGATCCTGAAAGTCCATTTTCAACATTTAATTTTCAGTATCCAAACGAAGCATTCAAAAGAATGCATGACCTCATGGAGTTCAACACACTCAACAACATACATGTATGTACCGTACCTTATTCTTGGGTTGTAGAGAAGCTATATATTTAGTGCAATAAAGGATATAGAATTAAACGCTTCACATATAACATATATAACATATTTTAATTTTATTATGCCTTTTTACCTTTATTTGAAATTAAACCTTTTATTTAAAAGCTAAATGCTAAGCAGACCGCTAAACACATAAATGAAGTGTATATATGAGAGTTGTTTTACCTGTCAAAGGATTTGGTATTTGATCAGTTCATTTCTGAAATTTACACAATCTAGCTAGACAGCACAGCCAGCCTGGAGACCTGGCCTTTCAGTGGAGTAATGCAATCAGAACATGACCCTGTCCCCAGCCTGTGAATGGACAGTGAAGAACGAGCAGAAGACTGCTGAGTTTATCTCTCTGTCATCCTGTTCTCTTCCCCTGTATGCATGTTATTTGTTGGCATATGAGCACTGCAGCATAACTGATTGGTTTCTTGTGTTGCTTCTTCCTCTCCCAATTGTGTTTTTTAATCTGTTAGGAGTTAAAGTTTACTAAACCCAGGACCCTGCATTTACTATATCTGGTCTCCCACAGTACAATGGAAAAGCAATATTTTTTTTTATATACCTTTTCTCATCAGCAGTATGTAGCAGTCTTGTGACTTGTTTCAGTGTCTGATTAAAGCTTGCAGGAGGAGTTTTCATTCTACTCTGACAATTCTATGAGGCTGAAGGACCCCTGACCCTCTCCCTGTGCTGATCACATGCACCCTCCCAGGGAAAAAAAACCCTAGTAAAACTCCAAAAGCTCTGTACCATCAGGAGATGGATTGGGGACAGTGGAAGAAGGTGAGGATCAGAGAAGACAGGATCAAACAGCCTTTTTACATAATGTGGAGTATTAACCCCTTAGGTTCCACAGTAAATAAAACAAGCCTCCAGGACTGCATGCCACATATAAAGTTACAACAAGCCACCACAAGGTTCAGCATGCCTATACCCTAAAAAGAGTGTAACAATAATGGGCAATATGTTACATATTTAAGGCTGGATCTTCACACATGCCCCATAGTGCCTCCAGAGAATCCAACATTATGGTATTTTCAGTTTTGCTAAGAAAAACAATTCCGAACATTTGTTTATTTGTACTCTCGGTCTTTGTAGAAATCCAGAATTTAACCAACCCAAGAGCTTAGAGGGAACTTTAAAGGACCCTCATTTTAACAGACCATTTTAACATTTGTAACATTGTTATGCAGTGGCGACTAGTAGGTCAAACAAGCAACCCCCTCCGAGCAGTGGCACTGACAGCACCCCCCCCTTCCCTGCGGACCGTGGCGGGACACCACCCCCCCCACACCCACTCCAGGAGGCCGACATCATGGTACCTACCAGATCTAGGGCTGGCGGGCTGTTCTTTCCTCTGGTGTCCTCTCCTCCACTCCCATGGTACAGGCAGCCGCTCCGGTGTCTGCTCCTGCCGCGGCCATGTGTCTTCTCTCGGTCTCTACCTCCAAAGAGCTAGGCATCCAATAGTATCGCCTAACACTTTGGCCAATCGGGAAACAGGTCTCATGACCTGCCTCCTGATTGTCGGGGAGGAACTTTAGTTTGAAATTTGAGAAAATTAATTCCATATCGTCTCACAACTGGATGGGATCACTGCACCCTGAGCTCACCCTTTTTTGAAGCCTATTAGAGCCTCTGGATCTAATCAGGTGCTTCAAAAAAATCACCCCCCCATTCGAATACATAGTCCGGCGCCCTGATATCTAGATCAGGGGGCCGGACGCATATATGGGGGGGGGGAGTGCGCCCTCTATGGACGGGCCGCCACTGTTGTTATGGATAAATGTATGTGGCCGCCTTTATTTATCATTACATAGCAAATTGATTAAATTCTATGTAAAGTCAAAACTACTAGTGTTGGCTAGAGCAGGGAAGCATCGTTTTTTGCTGCCTGTGTCCTGTGTATTTCTCATTACAGTTCTCATTACATAAAGCAAATTTATTAAAGTCTATATAAAAATAACACTACTAGTGTTGGCTAGTAGGGAAGAATTATTTTTTGCTGCCTGTGTCCTGAGAGAATTCCCTTTACTTTCAGTCCCACACACATCATAGTGAGTTAGAGGAAATCTATACCAAATAAAGGCCCCCACTGGAAGATTTTCTGTAGAATTTCGGATTTTACATCGCTCCCTATCCCAATGACATCATTCACAGGACACCAGGTCAATAGGTACCACAGATAAGAGGTAATCTCCCTAGCAGAGACACAGACTTGCATCTGGGGCATTTTTTTAAATTTTTCACACGCATGTTAAAATCTGCACTTTTGATGGAAAAATTACTTAAATTCCCCCCAAACAAATATATTTTTTTGAAAGCAGAGGCCCCATAGAATAAAAAGGTGGTAGCTGGAATTTATGTGCCACAAAATGTGCAACTGTACATTAAAAGCATATTTTTAGTAAAAAATAAATTAACCACTTCAGCCCTGGAAGGTTTTACCCCCTTAATGACCAGGCCATTTTTTTTGCAATACGGCACTGTTGCTTTAACTGCCAATTGCACGGTTGTGCGATGACGTACCCAAACAAAATTTATGTCCTTTTTTTCCCACAAATGGAGCTTTCTTTTGGTGGTATTTGATCATCTCTGCGGTTTTTATTTTTTGAGCTGTAAACAAAAAAAGAGTGACAATTTTGAAAAAAACAAAAACAAAATTTTTTGCTTACATATCCAAAAAAAATATATAAAAAAAACAAATGTATTCATCAGTTTAGGCCGATATATATTCTTCTACATATTTTTGGTAAAAAAAAAATCGTAATAAGCATATATTGATTGGTTTGCCCAAAGGTTATAGCGTCTACAAAATAGGGGATAGATTTATGGACTTTCATTTTTTTTTTTTTTACTGGTAATGGCGGCGAGCTGCGATTTTTAGCAGGACTGTGACATTACGGCAGACAAATCTGACCCCATGTGACACTTTTTGGTGACCAGTGACATTATTACATTGATCAGTGCTATAAAAATGCACTGATCAAAGTATAAATTACACTGGTAGGGAAGGAGTTAACACTAGGGGGTGATCAAGGGGTTAACTGTGTTCTCTGCGTGTGTTCTAACTGTAGGGGGGATGGGCTGCCTGGGACATTAGAGATCGCTGTTCCCAATGACTGGGAACAGATGATCTCTGAGATGTCCCCTGTCAGAATGGGTATCCGCCTTGTTTACATAGGCAGATCCCCGTTCTGCCCCTGTGTACCGCGATCGCGGTTCGCTTTCGGGCATCAAGTCTGTGGGACCCACAGGCACATTCCCGCGGAGTGCAGCGGGCGCGCGCACCTGCCTATAGTTTCACATGCACGGACCGCCATATAGGTACGGTGGTTCGCGCAGGAGAGCCGCCCTGCCGCAGTATAACTGCGGTGGCTGGTCGGCAAGTGGTTAAAATAAATTTTAATGTGCACAAACACAATAATATACGCAGTTGGTAAAATCCAAAAGATGAGGTTACATTGAATGAAAAAGTTAAAAAGCATGCCAAGTCTTAAATTTACAGTACCCAAAATTGTCCATAAGTAAAGCTGGAGGGTAACAAGCACCCTATGTGATGGCATGGACAGGGAACAGATTTTTTCTTCATGGCGACATTAGGGCTGTGCTCTCTGCTACAGCTGATCTATAGTAGTAGCTGGCAATTTACCCACACTTCAGCATGCTGCAATGCACATGCCGTGCATTGTGGCATGACTCATTTAACCACTTCAGCCCTGGAAGTATTTACCCCCTTAATGACCAGAGCAATAGGCACTGCGCTGCTTTAACTGGTAATTGCATGATCATGCAATGCTGTACCCAAACAAAATTTGCGTCCTTTTTTCCCACAAATAGAGCTTTATTTCTCTTCCGTTCACTGACAGACGCAGCCGTCTTATGACACATGGGGTTATGCTCATCCTACTAGGAGTAGACTAGGCAAAAACAAACAAAAGCGTAGGTTGGCCCCTCCCAGGGGGCCGTCCTCACCTCAGCATATAATCCCCCTGCTCTGCATAGCACATCAGTTTTCTTTTGCCTAGTGCAAGGAGTAGACCTGGTTCCCTTTGGGATCTGCGGTCTCCTGAAGATTCATATGATGAAGACTGCTATCAAGAAGCTGGCTGGTGGTATAGAGGATATCTAGAATCCAAATCTTTCCCCAGTCCGGCCGACACTATGCGAACGCCCTTCGGGGTGCCCACCGCATAGCGCCCGTTCCGTGCGGGCGGCCAGTGGCTAAAACCCACTAGAGCCCAGTGACTAGGTACGCCTGTCCAAGGGCCTGGCCAGCAGCATGCCTCCCCTAGGGGATGGTAAGTCTGCTCCGGTGGCTACCGCTGCGCCCGTCGAGGATTGGTGAGTGGACCCCTCTGCC
>BLSH010066407.1:421532-449379 GCA_018402905.1 Glandirana rugosa
ATAGTCGGGTCTATGGACGGTCTTGGACGCTGTGTGTATAGACGTCACAAGTGTCTCAAGTGCGGACTAGGGACGCTCACTAAAACCATCGTTAATCTCAACTCGCTTGTGGACCTGTAAGTCCAAGACGCCCAGACAGGCTTGAAACCCTTTTTCAGGCCCCCTTTATGGGCTAGGAAAGAGGTGGTCCTGGAGGGGTCAGAGGGGGCGGAGCTGACCCGTAGTAGGCTGACATGGGGAGGATCCAGGAAAGGAAAATTATGGTAAGTATGGTAACAATTTTCCTTATTTGTGCCTAAAAGTTCGGGTCCCCATTGACTTCAATGGGGTTCTGGGTCCGGGATAACATTCGGGCAGCGTTCGGAAGCCGAACCCGGACTTTTTCCCAAAGTTCGGACAGACCCGCAGAACCTGAATGTCCAGGTGTTCGCTCAACTCTAATTGCTACCAAAATCACTCGCAGGGATCAGGCGTGAACTCTGTGAACACTGCAGATATGTGTGTCGCAGGTTCTGGCAGGTATCTGGGCTGATACCGCTAACGCCACTTTTTTTAGAACACGAATCTAGTGGGGATGCTCATATAGATCTGATCAGAACACAGATATTGATCTGTTCAGATAATATACTACTGACTGACCTATCTAGTGCAGTGTTTTTCAACTCCAGTCCTCAAGGCACACCAACAGGTCATCTTTTCAGGATTTCCCTCAGATGAAACAGCTGTGGTAATTACTAAGGCAGTGAAACTGATCAAATCACCTGTGCAAACTCATGGAAATCCTGAAAACATGACCTGTTGGTGTGCCTTGAGGACTGGAGTTGAAAAACACTGATCTAGTGTATGTGTGTGCGTGTCAGAGTACTTCACTAATCTGATCCTGCCTGGTATTTACGCTGACCCTGTCTGAAACATAACTGAGGTCACTGCCGGGCGATCAAGGGGTTAAAATCTATATAAGATATATATATATATATCGGGTAATCTGATAAAAAAAAACTACCTAAATAAGCGTCATCAGTGACACTTATACAGTGATCACAGGTAACGGGGCAATTAAGGGGTTAAAAACCTTTATTAGGGGGGTAAGGGAGGCACCTGTGACTACCTGAGCCTACTGCTACCTACCCTAACACTGATTAGTGTCACAAGTGACACAAATACAGTGATCAGTGAAAGATCTGATTGCTGCACTATATGACACAGTGACAGGAGTGAAGGGGTTAACTGGAGGGGGGGGTGATCAGGGGCGATCAGGGGGATGAAATGTGTGCCTACGTGTACTGGTGTCAGTAGACTGTTGTGCAACTCACTGTTAGATGTCTCCTCTCCCTCGCTGGAACCAAAAAGAGCTCCATGAGGGAAGGTGACATCACTTCCTTTGCTTCTGTTAACATGACAGGCAAAGGAGGCATTTCATTTGCCAGAACTGATCAGCAGGTCCAGACCAAAATTCATTGGCCTGTGCCTGTAGATTGATTGGTTCTGAAGCAAACCCGATTGTCACGCCCATGTGGGGGGGGGCCCTCTTGCCGAGGCCGCGAGAGCCATCTGTAAATGGTGATCTGCGTACAGCTGCCACTTTGCAGCAGTAAATGTACGCGACGCAGTCGGAAACTGGTTAAAAAAAAAAAAGGGGGATCGTGCAAATGTACTACCAGTCCTTTCAAAATGAGTAGGCTGCCCTAACATAGTGAACTTTACCATGTGATCACTTGTTGCATTCAGGCTTCATGCACACAGGACGTTAACCACTTGCCGACCGTCAATCGGCAATTGACGGCGGCAAGATGGCTCTGTAACGCGGATCGCCGTCATACGACGGCGGCCGCGTGATCGAGCCTAGTGTGTCCAGGGGGGGCCAGGGAGCGGGTGCGGCGGCTTCGATTGCCGCCGGCCACCCGCGATGGCCCCCCCGGAGCGAATGAGCGGAGGTCCGTGTATGTAAACACGGACCTCCGCTCTGTGAGAGGGGGAAGGGAGTGATCACAGCCTTCTTGTACATGAAGGCTGTGACCACTTCCCTTCCCCTGTTAGTACAGTCCCCCCACAGTTAGAACACGCCCAGGGAACATAGTTAACCCTTAGAGCGCCCCCTGCAGGTTAACCCCTTCACTGCCAATGGTATTTACACAGTAATCAGTGCATTTTTATAGCACTGATCGCTGTATAAATGCCAATGGTCCCAAAAAAGTGTCAAAATGGTGCGACATGTCCGCTGAAATATCGCAGTACCGCTAAAAATCGCAGATCGCCGCCATTATTAGTAAAAAATAAAAAAAAATTAAAAACCCCAAAAATGAATTCTCATCATCCGTAAACGCGACCACTTTTGCGCAAACCAATCAATAAACGCCAATTGCGATTTTTTTTATCGCAAATATGAGGAAGAATATAAATCGGCCAAAAACGGTGAAAAAAAATGTTTTTTTATATTTTTTTTTGGATTTGTATTTTAGCAAAAAGTAAGAAATTTGGGTTTTTTTGCAAAATTGTCGCTCTTCTTTTGTTTATAGCGGCGATCAGAAATGACGCAGAGGGGATCAAATACCACCAAAAGAAAGCTCTATTTGTGGGGAAAAAAGGACGCAAATTTCGTTTGGGTACAACGTCGCACGACCGCGCAATTGTCAGTTAAAGCGACGCAGTGCCGAATCGCAAAAAGGGCTCCGGTCCTAAAGCTGGAAATCCTTCCGGTCCTTAAGTGGTTAAAAAAATGTCCTAAAAATGTCAGTTGCTAATCAGTGATTTTTTTCAGCTTTTACCAGAGTTATATTACCGGCATTTTTTTTTTGCATGTTTTCCTGTTTTTAAAGGGCAAGCGTTTTTTTTTTTTTTTAATTGATCTAAACGTCCAAAAATGTTGGGGATCGACGTTTAGCCTCGTTTTTGAGTGTTTGACCGTTTTTACAGATGAAAATAACGTCTCTCAGAACCCACTGGTCTTGGGTTTTTTTACAGCTCAAAAGCATCACTGCTAAAAACAGCTGATAACAGCCTATGTGTGCATGAATACATAGGATAACATGATGGAGGGTTTATTGACTAGAAAAAAACGTCTGCAGCTAAAAGCAGTAGCTGTAAAACAGTCAAAAAACGTCCTGTGTGCATGAGGCCTAATACTGTGGACATGCAATATCGCAATGTATAGTGTGAAGGGAGCTTTAACGTTTCTAACTTTTGTTCAGTGTGTATAACTAGCAAAGGAACTCTTCTAAAGTTGCAACACTTTGTATTTCTGGGACTTAGATATAATATAGGCTACATATAGTAACACTTACATTAAGCCTTATCAAAAGTAATGAGAGAATGTCTGGAAATGTGCTGTAATGCTGATTCATAGCTCATCTTAAAACAACTAAAGATGATTGAGGAATGATTCTGATTCTGGACATTCTTTGAAATTCTCAGCTGCTTTATCTGTCGGACATAAATGCTCATGGCAATGCTTATATGTGGTTTCCATTATTTGTACTGTTTGACTCATTTAAGTTTTCTTATTTTTTGCATTTAACAGCCATTGTACAGTCACCCACAAAATGTAAATAGAGACTTGTGAAATGTTTGAACGTATGGAAATGCGTTTGATCCTAATAAAAAAAAAAATGTTTTCACTTATTTCATGAATGTGATTTATCTTATGAAGGTGTTACCCACTTAGTAAAATACAGTTTGTACAGCTGTCATAAACTATTGAAAATAAATTAACCTGTCAGGATTTGACAATTGATTTTAAAATGAAATACTGTATCTGAAAACAAATAGCTGTTATGCTACATATTGCGTGAGAATCAATACTACATTCCTACTATGAATGTAATGACTTGGTAAAAACTGAATTGTATTCATTGTAGTGAAGCATACGGTTATTACTATACTGTATACGAAATATCTTAAAAATGTCTGCCAGTTCTTTGTTTTTACCAGTATATATTATTACAAAGTTATATCACTTTCTGACTATTATCAATTCTAGTTTGCAGTATTCCATAAAAGATTTTTTTATTGTACAAACCTGATTGACTTTGATTTATAGTCTGTAACTGTCGTGACTGTAACTAATATGTCCTCAGGGGACCAAGCCACAGGACCTACTATATAGATATGTGCAGAATGGAAAAATTTGTTTCGCTTCGGATAGATTTGTTATGTTACTAATTTTGTTTCGTTATGGAATTCATTTAGTTTGGTTTCGGAATTCATTTTGTTTCATTTTCGTTCAATTTAGTTTTCATTAAAATTTGTTTTGTTTATTAATTTCCTAATGAATTCCAACTTTTCAGAATGATTAGAATTCGGATTGGTCGAAAAATGATCAACCGATTCAAATTCTGTATAAAGAATAGCCGGTTGTTAAGCAGTGGGCTGGGAAGCTGGCCGCCCATGTCTTTAACAACCATGACTCATTGTCTGTCAGCTGGCTTCCCCACTGACATGAATGTAAAGAAAAATGCCGGCAATAGAGAAATGTAAAAAAAAGCCACAATTTAAAAAAAAAAACTGGGGTTCCCCCCAAAATCCATACCAGACTCTTATCTGAGCATACAGTCCGGCAGGGGTCTTTTTTCGGGGGCGGTGGGCGGCATGGATCCACATCGGGGTACACTGTTTTTTATTTCTTATTGTTTAATAAAGAATTTGTCAGAAACTGTCTCAGTTTTTTTTCATTTTTGACACTTTTTTGGTGAATGAGTAGGGGTACTATGCACCCGATACTCATTCACATAGGGGGGGGGGGGGCGAGATCTGGGGGGGTGAGTAGCACAATGGTGTTGTAACACAAATTTATCAATTTCCTCTATTCCCTCATTATTTCATTATTACTATCCATTGCGGTATTCTTCTGGGTATGCTCATTAATTACAGTGTATAGGATCCTGTGGCTGCAGCTACAACCAGGAATGACAGGCAGCTGACTACTGCCCCTTCCTTCATTTTACTCATGCAAGTCAGACATGGCTACCATTTATACAGTATGTTACTTGCAGCTGTATTTTGATTACCGTAGATATGTGTATAATCAATGTCTCTTTTGTTAGTGATTAACGTTAGTAGAGAATGGAAGGTGGCACTGATATGGGTATCTGTGGAAATAGTCTTTTGTATCAATTAATTCTAATTCATTGCATTGCATTTTCTTCTATTTCCCCATTTGATTAAGCAGAAAAGCCAAATTATGAATTATTAAGAGTGCCCATGCAGGTCGTCCATTGAGAAAGTAGTAGTAACACCACAGTCCAGCAAAGAAAAAATATAAATTTACAAGTAACATCATTTTCATGAGTTAATTAAAAAAAAAATCTCTACTCATCTGTATGCTGCAGCATTGGTGTGATGCTGCAGCTGTCCCCACATCAGCTCTAAGCCTGAAAACTGAGCGATCAAATGACTGCTAAGTGCCAGTGGCAGACTGCCAAAGGAGAAAATAAGGAATTGCTCTGTGCAATAACAGTATAACATTTTTTTATTTATTTTAAGTCACAAAAAATCATTTAATATGACTTTCAGCATATACATTCTAGGTATACATAATTATACAGAAGACCAAAATGTGTCATGTTATGCTGTGTTAGCCTGCATTCACATAGGGGCGACCCGACTTCGGTGCGATTTCTCTAGGCGACTTCCAGCGTGACTTCCAGTGCGACTTCAAGGACCTCAGGCGACTTTACAACACGACTTTTGCCAGGCGACTTTGCCTTGACCAATCAGAGAAGGGAGGGAGGGGGCTGCCTAAAAATAAATTCTATTCTTTTAACTGTAAAGTCGCTTCCATGTAGATGGGGGATCCGACTTGGAGGCGACTTATATTGAATCCTATGGGCACAAGTCGGATAGAAGTCGCCTAGAAGTAGTACAGGAACCTTTTCAGAAGTCGCCTTGAAGTCGGAGCAACTTCAGTCGTGTATATTAAGACGGCTCCCATTCATTTCAATGGGATTTCAAATGTCAAGCGACTTGAGACAACTCAAGTCGGATTGCAAGTCGCCCCTATGTGAACGGGCACTTATGGTTTGTGGCTACTGTAATTTGCCTACTTTGACATATAGTCAGTATAGACAGTAAATGTACTTTAATATCCATTTCCTGGGTATCTCGTGCAATGGGAAATGTAACAGTCCAGGATTCTAAGACACATACTCGTTGAAATAAATTTAAGTAAAAAGAAAATATATGGCAAATGCTGCAATTAAAATGTACATAAGTCATTTATTTGTTCTGTCTTTTTTTGTAGGTAATAAAGGAGGCAATTCAAGAAAGCATTGAATACAGAAGGGAGCATCCATCTCGCTGTTCGGTGTCACTAAGTGATGTTGAGGCACGGAAATTCTTTAACAAAAGCAAACCGTAAAACTGAACACTAGAAGCAAATTGTGAAGAGAAATGGACCAGCATGCTAAGAGCACTTTTCACATGTAATGCATGTATAGCCAAGTAAAAGATATTATTTATCAAAATTGTCAACATTTTTATTCGTTTTTATATAGATTTTTATTGCACAATGACCAAAAGTAATTTGAATATTAAAGAGAAAATATTTTTGTAGTTTTCAAGCTATTCCGACTTGTCTGTGTCATATATTCAATATTGTACAAGTTTTTTTTTCTTTTATGTGCCAAACATAGTCTTGATGTATACTTTTTTTTATGACAATCTTCAGATAATGTATTTGGTTTGTCACTAGTTCGTTTCTGGAACTAGTTAAGCATTGTTCTAAGCTCCAGTAGCCTGATCTCTTTTGTCTGCTTAAAATCTTCTCAATCACTGATGTTCTATATGATAAAGCTATTTTTCTATATTTTTAACAACTGACCAATGTCAGCATAATCATTACAGTGTACAAATAAAATTGAACGATTAAGACAAACAGCAAAAAAAGCTGGCAACATTTTTTTTATTTCTTCTGGTGAAATTATTGTCACTGGACAGTAAGTAGGAGGAAATCTCTATAAAGGAGCCTCAGGTGGCAGAGAAACTTGGCAGGGGTTGTAATCCTGCCCCATTCTATCCAAACTAAAAAATACATTTTGCTGGACATACACTTTAATGGTGATCTTAAAGTATTATTGATTTTTCAAAAAATGTTCCTGGTATTGTGGGACTCTGTACCATATATGTAACTTCTCAGCTGTACTAACCTAGTGAATCTGCTTTCTCTCCTTTTTGTGTCCCTGTCATTCTCGGGCCATGATGTCCTTTTCTCCAAAATAGGCACAAGAGCTCATAGCTGCCAACGATTCCAGTTTTTCAATGCCATATAGCTAAGCTCTGTCTAATGCCTGTCAGGTAGAGGGAGACAAAATTAAAAGGTTCTTATCCTCATACTGTATGTGTCCCTTGTTTTGGAAAAGGCTTGGATAAGGCGCAATTAAACCTTTTTAATCTGAATTGATGCAGACCCTAAGCTTTTTTGTTTATGGACCTATATTGTTAATAACAAATGTAAAATTGATATAACCGTTCTACATCAAATACTATCACAGCAATTTTCTGGAATGTTGATCGCAAAAGGAAATGTACTCCCTTCTGCAATAACATTATACGTTAAAGTAAATAAGGCATAACATTGACATTTTCTATGAAGAGTTAACTTTTTACAATCTGTTTTTATATAATTTGCTCATATATGTATAATCCATGCATTTTATAAACTAAAGATTAAATATTAAAGTATGTATAATAAAATGTTTCATGCTTTTATCTCTAGCTGTTTTATGCTATTCCTTAGCTGCCTGTCTCTGATATTTACTTTATAGTTAGTGAATTGTCAATACTGCTTTACCTGGTTTTCTCAAGGTACATACAGTTGTAAAAAAAAATGTGAACCCTTAGAAATTAAAATGAATAAGTAACTTTTAAATTTGAGTGGATGATAGAATGTGTAATTAGAAATAAAGACAGACTTATTGAATCAACAACGCAAAAAATATTGTACATTCCTATATCTTTGTTGAAAAAAACAATGTATCTCAAACTAATCCCATCAACTGTGCGTTTTGCATGTGGCTGCATATGTACACTTGGGGGTTGAATTACAATTACAGACAATAGGCTGTCCACTTTGTAAGGGAATTTTCCCTTAGCTTAGTAAATGAAATTAAAGCGGCGTTCCACCCAAAAGTGGAACTTCCTCTTGGACTACTGACCTCCTGACATGCCACATTTTGCATGTAATTTTTTTGGGGGGGGAAGCGGGGACCTAGTTTTGACAGTTACCGACCTCCCACTTCCGCTTGGGCCACCTAGGTGACTCGAGCGAAAGTTCTCCTCTCCCCCTCCCTCCCTGCAATCTACTGGGACATGTCACAGGTCCCAAAAGATTACCCAGCCATTCAGGATGTTCAGCACGACTGTAACAACTTCCAGCTTCACAGCCGGGTGCCCACTCTAGTGATGCCGTAGAGAGGCGGGAGAGAGAACCAAGGCTTCGGGCGGCTGCATCACCGGACCATTGGACAGGCGAGTGTGTGTTTATTAAAGGTAAGCAGGTACACTTTTTGTAGCTGCTGACTGCTAATAAACACAGAAACTGCTGGAACTCCATTTTCAGCTCTGTTGATTTTCATTATGCAATTCTGTGCAAGCTAAATACATTTTTATCCTTGTATAAAAGTAAACAGTCTATTTGCCTTTAGTAAATTAATCCCATGGAGTCATAGTATCTCTGGTCTAACTATTTGATAGGACATCCACATTATCCTTTTTTTACACTGATGTGAACAACATTGATAGAGGAAAAAAAGGGATTTTATTAAGAACTTACCGTAAAACCCTTTTCTCTGAGTTCACTGACAGACACAGCCCTTCATTGACAAGTGGGGTTTATGCACATCCTACTAGGAGTAGACTAGGCAAATAGAAAAAAAGCAAGCTGACCCCTCCCAGGGGGCCGTCCTCACTCCAGCATATAACCCCACTGCTCTGCATAGCATATCAGTTCACAACAAGCCGTACAAACGCAACACAGAGGGGTGGGTCCTGCGTCTGTCAGTGAACTCAGAGAAAAGGATTTTACAGTAAGTTCTTAATAAAATACCTTTTTCTCTTACATTTACTGACAGACGCAGCCCTTCATTGACAAGTGGGGATGTCCCAAAGCAGTGTCAATCAAGAGGGGTGGGTAAACAACAACAACTGTACCCAACAGAATCCTCTTAGGAGGCGCCAGCCACGCCTACACCGCTGCCTGTAAAACTCTACGGCCAAAAGCAGCATCCTCAGATGCTGACACATCAACTTTGTAAAACTTAGCAAACGTGTGCACGAGGCCCAAGTAGCCGCCTTGCACACCTGGGACACCAAAGCTTGGTGTCTGAAAGCCCAGGAAGTACTAATTGCCCTTGTGGAATGAGCCGTGACTGGAAAAGGGGGGACTTTGCCCCGAACAGTATACGCATGAGTCACGGTCTGTCTGATCCAACGGAAAACAGTAGCCGACGAGGCCACCAACCCTTTGCGTGGTCCTTCTGTCAGCACAAACAACGCATCAGACTTCCGAAAAGAAGCTGTAGCCGCCAAATACACCCGCAAAGCCATCACGACATCTAAAGAATGTAACTCAAATTCCTTGGGTTGCGACGGGTGCGGACATAATGAAGGGAGAACAATATCCTCATTAATGTGAAAAGAGGAGACCACCTTCGGTAGAAACGAAGGGGAAGGTCGCAAGACCGCCTTGTCCTTATGAAGGACCAAGTAAGGAGACTTACAGTACAACGCTGCCAACTCAGACACCTGCCTAGCGGATGTAATGGCCACCAAAAACACTTTTTGCGACAGCAATTGTAAGGGAATATCCCTGATTTTCTCATATGGCGGTTTCTGCAGTACAGAAAGTACCAAATTCAAATCCCACGGCGCCAAAGGCGACTGTATCTAAGGAGCCACATGGCGTACACCCTGTACAAATGTATGTATCAACGAATGTGACGCCAAAGGCCCTTGAAAGAGAATCGCCAGAGCCGAAATCTGACCCTTGAGAGTACTCAATGCCAACTTGTTATCCAGGCCCTGCTGCAAAAAAAAACAGCACCCAGGACACAACGTAAGAGCGGGGGTTCCAACCCCCCGCCTCACACCAGGCAATATAGGCCTTCCAGGTGCGATGATAAATCTTGCGCGAAGTACACTTGCGCGCCTTAAGCATGGTAGGGATCACGGAGTCAGAGACACCCCTATCCCTCAACACCTGGGACTCAATAGCTAAGCCGTCAAAGCCAGCGAGGGTAAAGCAGGGTGCAGGATGGGTCCCAGCGACAGCAGATCTTCGCACCAGGGAACATCTGTCACCATCCACACCATGTCGGTGTACCAAGGGCGCCGAGGCCAATTCGGAGCTACCAGGATTGTCGGGATCCCCTCCGCTTCTATCCTGCTTAGTAGTCGGGGTAGATGGAAGGGAAGGTGTACAGGAGCCGATACCGACCCCAAGGCGCTACCAACGCGTCCGTGGCGGCTGCCAACGGGTTCTGCACACAAAGGTCTGCACCTTGTGATTGAACCTGGAGGCCATGAGGTCCACGTCTGGCGTGCCCCACTTGTGGCAAATCTGGCGGAACACCTCTGGATGTAGGGACCATTCCCCCTGATCCAGCGTCTGGTGACTGAGAAAATCCGCCTGCCAATTTTCTACGCCCGGAATGTAAATGGCGGAGATTTCCGGCACATGAAGTTCTGCCCACCACAGAATGTGGGCCGCTTCCGCAGCCGCTGCCGAGCTCCTCGTTCCGCCCCTGATGGTTCACATACGCCACCGCCGTGGCGTTGTCTGACTGAACCCGAAATGGGAAGCCGCGCAGCCTTACCATCCAGTGGGAGAGGCAGAGCCTGATTGCCCTCAACTCCAACACATTTATCGGAAGGCGGGATTCCAGCGCCGACCAACGGCCCTGAGCAGACAGCTGCCCCAGGACCCCCCCCAGCCCGATAGGCTGGCGTCCGTCATGACTACCAACCAATTCAGGGGGAGGAAAGACTTCCCCAACGTTTGAGCCGGGGCCCGAAGCCACCAGGTCAATGATCCTCTGGTCTGATGATCCAATCTGATCAGCTGGTCCAGGGACAGCGGAGACTTGTCCCACCATGACAGAATTGCTCGCTGTAGGAGCCGAGTGTGACTCTGGGCGTAAGGAATCGCCTCGAAGGCTGATGCCATGAGCCCCAACACCCGCATACAGAAACGTAAGGAGGACCACTGGTGTGACAGCAGGGTTCACACCGCTGCTTGCAGTGTTAGTAACTTGGCCGGAGGCAAGACCACCTTCGCCTGCTCCGTGTCCAGAATCAGACCCAGATATTCCAGTCGACAGGACGGGGTCAACGTCGACTTCTGCAGGTTGATCAGCCAGCCAAAGTCTTTCAACGAGGCCATGGTGATAGCCACATTCTCCTCCAGGGCCGAAGCAGACTTCGCTCGCAGGAGTAAGTCGTCGAGGTATGCTACTACCGCAATGCCTCTCTGCCTCAATAGCGCCAGCACCGGAGCCACCAGCTTGGTGAACTCCCGAGGCGCCAAGGCTACACCGAAGGGAAGTGCCACAAATTGGTAATGTAGCTCCCCCACCACAATGCGCAGAATGCGCTGGTGCAGGGGACAAATGGGAACATGGAGATACGCTTCCCTGATATCCAGCGACGCCATGAAGTCCCCTTGGTGCCGGGCGGCCACGACCGACCGGACAGATTCCACCCTGAACTTTCGCGCCTTCACGAAGTGGTTTAGCGCTTTTAAGTCCAGAACTGGCCTGACCCCACCCTTTTTGGGCACCACAAAGAGGTTTGAATAGAAGCCGTGGAACCTTTCCAGCGGAGGTACCGGCACAATCACCCCTTGTTCGGAGAGCGTCTGAACAGCCCCTAGGAGAGCCTCTCGATGCCCCTGAGGGAGTCTCAAGTTCGATGAGAAGAACCTGTCTGGGGGTAGAGTGCTGAACTCTATCCTGTATCCGGAGGACACCACTTCCTGCACCCACCGGTCGAAAATGCGTGCAGTCCACCTGTCTGCGAACCCCATAAGTCGGCCCCCCATCATGCGGAGGAGGACTTATCCTCCATCTTTTTGCTCTTGCGCTGCCAGGGCCATTTACCGGACCCTGAAGCAGACTTGCCGGGCCTTGAGCCCTTGCCCGCTGCACCGGGCGCACGAAAAAAACTTTTTTGACCCAAAGAAGCAGGACCCTGCTTACGGCAGAACTCCCGCCGCCTGGGCTCTGGAAGAAAAGTACTCTTCCCCCTGGTGAAATCTTTAATGATCTCATCCAATTGTGCCCCAAAGAGCTTACCGCCCTGAAAGGGAAGATCCGTGAGGCCCTTTTTAGACACATGGTCACCCGACCAACAGCGTAACCACAGCACCCGTCTGATAATGACTGCAAAAACAGACATCTTAGACAGCATGGGAAGCAGGTCCAAAGCTGCGTCACACAGATACCGGAGGCCCTGTATGATGGTATGTATGATGTATGATGGCAGATGGTCCGCCCGCTGTGACGCCTCAAGCGAGCACCCGCAGCTCAACTCATTGTGCAGCTCAGTCGCACACTCAGTAAGGGATTGCGCCACCATGGCTGACGCCAGAGCTGGTCTCATGGCTGATCCCGCCACCAAGAACAGTGCCTTGGATACCGCCTCTGTCTGCCTATCGGCCGGATCCTTAAAAGAGGGAGACCCCTCCAAGGGGATGGTCGTTGCCTTATTCAGGCGAGTCACTGGAGGGTCCACCGCGGGGGATGCCCACTTCTTCACAAAACTATCCTCAAAGGTATAGCTTACAGCGAAGCGTTTGGGCAAGGAAAAGGAATTCTGCGGACGCTGCCATTCCTTATAGACCAGCTGGTCAAAGAATTGATCATAGGGATAAGCCCTAGGGCACCGAGATGGCTTAAAAGACCCACAAATGTAGGCAGTCTCCTGCGACTCGCCGGCTTGGTCCAGTTGCAAGGACGCACGGATATTGGCGATCAGGGAGGCCACCAGCGCCCTCTTGTGTGCTACCGAGGCCCCCTGGTCCTCCTCGCCATCCGAGGGCTCCAGTTCACCATCTGAGAGCTCCACGGGGGTCCCCGTGACCACTGAGGCCCCTTCCGGTTCAGAATCCTCCCCTGAGGAAGGAGGGGGGGTGGATGCCTTTTAGGCACCCCCTTAGCACGGCATGGCACCTCCCGGGGAAAAAATTCCCCCAATACGGACCTTAGCTGATCCAGAGGAACCAAAGGGCCCAGCACAGGTTGCACTTCCACCGACTCCTCCTGGGAAGCCGCCATTGCCACCGGAACACAATGCAGCCTTACCACTGCCCCACAGAGCAACCGGGAGACACCCAGGAGGACTGCACCCACCGCTACCAGCACCCCAGAGAGAGCCCAGCTATACTTGCTGTGTATGATTGCCCAAGCGCTGCGTCCCAGTAGGAGTGCTTTGACCGCCAGTCAGGAGCCTGCGCCGCCCTGTGCCTTCCATGCTGTCCCAGAATGAAAGAGGAAGAAGCGGCGTCAGCCACAGGCACATCAAACATGGCCGCCGAGCGGTCACAAGAGGCCAAAGCCTGTTACACAGGCCGCGACTACGGCAAAATGGCCGCCGGTCCACCACTAGAGGCCAAAATAGCCCACAAAATGGCCGCAGCTATGGCAAAATGGGGGCGATCCTCCGCAAAATGGCGGTGGATCGCCGCATGGCGGTCTTTTGGCGCGGGGTGCGGTGCGGGGGGAGGGGGCGATCAAAACAGACAGTGGGACCTGTAGTCCTAGAAACCCTCAACTGACCGGCCTAGTCTGCCAAAACGCCCAGCCCTCCCTCCGCACCCCTAGGGAGGGAGAGAGGGGTCACTCACCAATCCGACGGGTGTAGCGGGTAGCCACCTGGTTGCATACCTTCCTCCCATCTGGTGGGGAGGGATGCTGCAGGCCAAGTGCCCCTGGACACAAGTATAGCCCAGTCACTGTACACAAGTGGGGGTCACCCATTGGCCTCCTGCACGGAATGGGTACGAGGCGGACCCCGCCAAGGCTATGGGTAGCTTGCATCGGTTGGCCGTGCTGGGAAAATTTCAGGATTCGAGATATCCTCTATGCCCCAGTCGGCTACTTGATAGCAGTCTTCATCAGCTTGAAAAGCCCAAGGAAGAAGAAAAAATCTGTGGAACCTCAGGTCCCAGCAGGGAACCAGGTCTAACTCCTTGCACTAGGCATAATAAAACTGATATGCTATGCAGAGCAGGGGGGTTATATGCTGGAGTGAGGACGGCCCCTGGGAGGGGTCAGCTTGCTTTTTTTCTATTTGCCTAGTCTACTCCTAGAAGGATGTGCATAAACCCCAATTGTCAATGAAGGGCTGTGTCTGTCAGCGAACGTAAGAGAAAATTGTGAATTTCTGGGAATATGAAATCTTGAAAAGTTCTGAATCTGAACTTCTGAATTTTTTTGAAGTGCAATATCGCAATACATCCAGATTTTAAAAAATTATGATCGCAAAACAGTTGTTGCAGCCCAAAAACATGTGGAGGGTTAGAAAGGGGTTCTTAAATATATGAGCCAATGTTACACAATACATTTACTTTCAATATACTGTATATAGATTATTATTCAAATATTCTGCTGGTTTGCAAGTAGTATTGATAACACTTTGATTTACAGTATGTCACAAAAGTGAGTACACCCCTCACATCTTTGTAAATATTTTATTATATCTTTTTATCTGACAACACTCAAGAAATGACACTTTGTTGCAATGAGTGTACAGCTTGTATAACAGTGTAAATTTGCTGTCCCCTCAAAATAACTCAACAAACAGCCATTCATTTCTAAACTGCTGGCAACAAGGGTGAGTGCACCCCTAATTGAAAATGTCCAAATTAGGCCCAAAGTGTCAATATTTTGTGTAGCCACCATTAGTTTCCAGCATTGCCTTAACCCTCTTGGACATGGAGTTCACCAGAGCTTCACAGGTTACCACTGGAGTCCTCTTCCACTCCTCCATGACAACATCACAGAGCTGGTGGGTGTTGGAGACCTTGCACTCCTCTTACTTCCATTTGAGGATGCCCCACAGATGCTCAATAGGGTTTATGTCTGGAGACATGCTTGGCCAGTCCATCACCTTTGCCCTCAGCTTCTTTAGCAAGGCAGTGGTCACCTTGGAGGTGTGTTTGGGGTCGTTATCATGTTGCAATACTGCCCTGCAGCCCAGTCTCTGAAGGGAGGGGATCATGCTCTGCTTCAGTATGTCACAGCACATGTTGTAATTTATGGTTCCCTCAATGAACTGTACCAACTGTGAATTTGTGGTTCCCTCAATGAACTGTACTCCCCAGTGCTGGCAGCACTCATGCAGCCCCAGACCATGACACTCCCACCACCATGCTTGACTGTAGGCAAGACACACTTGTCTTTGTACTCCACCTTGTTGCCACCACACACACTTGACACCATCTGAACCAAATAAGTTTATCTTGGTCTTATCAGACCACAGGACATGGTTCCAGTAATCCATGTCCTTAGTCTGCTTGTCTTCAGCAAACTGTTTGCGGGCTTTCTTGTGCATCATCTTTAGAAGAGGCTTCCTTCTGGGATGACAGCCATGCAGATCAATTTGATGCAGTGTACAGCATTTGATCTGAGCACTGACAGGATGACCCCCCCACCCCTTCAAACTCTGCAGCATTGCTGGCAGCACTCATATGTCTATTTCCCAAAGACAACCTCTGGATGTGACGCTGAGCATATGCACTCAACTTCCTTGGTCAACCATGGCGAGACCTGTTCTCAGTGGAACCTGTCCTGTTAAACTGCTGTATGGTCTTGGCCACCATGTTGCAGCTCAGTTTCAGGGTCTTTGCAATCTTCTTATAGCCTAGGCCATCTTTATGTAGAGCAACAATTATTTTTTTTCAGATCCTCAAAGAGTTATTTGCCATGAGGTGCCACGTTGATCTTCCAGTGACCAGTATGAGAGAGTGAGAGTAACACTAATGAGTCACATGACACCGGGGAGGGAAATTGGCTAATTGGGCCCAATTTGGACATTTTCATTTAGGGGTGTACTCACTTTTGTTGTCAGCAGTTTAGACATTAATGGCTGTGTGGAGTTCTTTTGAGGGGACAGCAAACTTACACTGTTATACAAGCTGTACACTTACTACTTTACATTGTTTGTCATTTCTTCAGTTGTCGTCACATGAAAAGATATAATAAAATCTTTACAAAAATATGAGGGGTGTACTCACTTTTGTGAGATACTGTATATGCATCTGGCAAGCCCCTAGATTATAGGAAAATGCTAGGGGGCCTTTACCTCTACCTGACATGGAGCTCCTCCTGGAGCTAATCCCCACCTGTTCAACAGTTTGTTGCCAGGGTCTTGGTAACTTATAGAAGCTGTCATAGTGAACTGTTAGATTAGCAATGGGACTTTTGTCAGGACTGTATATAGTTGCACACCTGTGATGTAATGTATCCCTGGATGCCTAAAAATCAATTAGATTATTATCACGTGGCTGTAGTGTCTTTGTATATTTTGACAATATTGTTTATTTGTTTCAGCATATTTGTTTCCGAAATACTTGACAGATTTGATTTAACCACTTAAGGATCGGAAGGATTTCCCACGTTAGGACCAGAGCACTTTTTGCGATTCGGCACGGCATTGCGCAGTCGTGCGACGCTGTACCCAAACGCAATTTGCGTCCTTTTTTTTCCCACAAATAGAGCCTTCTTTTGGTGGTATTTGATCACCTCTGTGTTGGTTCTGATCACCGCTATAAACAAAAAAAGAATGACAATTTTGCAAAAAAAACAATATTTCTTCCTTTTTGCAAAAATACATATCCCAAAAAATATAAAAAAAATTAATTCATCAGATTTGGCCGATTTATATTCTTTCTCATATTTTTTGTAAAAAAAATCTCAATCAGCGTTTATTGATTGGTTTGCGCAAAATTTGCCCCATTTACAAACCATGAGAATTAATTTCTGGCGTTTTTACAATTTTTTTTTTACTAATAATGTTGGCGATCTGCAATTTTTATCGGGACTGTGATATTGCAGCGGATATGTCAGAGATTTTTGACATTTTTTTGGGACCAATGACATTTATACAGCGATCAGAAATTTAAATGTCCACTGATTACTGTATAAATGTCATTGGCAGTGAAGGGGTTAACCTGCAGGGGTTGATCTAGGGGTTAACTATGTTCCTAGGCATGTTCTAACTGTGTGGGGGCTGGGCTGCCAGGGGCATGAGAGATCGAACTGATCCCAGTGACAGGGATCAGTAGATATCATATATGCCGCCTGACAGAGCGGGGAACCGCCATGTTTACATCGGCTGTTCCCCGTTCTTCCTCTCTGCAATTGCGGCTCGCCGGCGGAGATCAAGTCTGCCCGAGACGCGGCCACACTCTTGCAGAGTGCAGCAGGCACGAGAGCGCGCCACCGCTGGCACGCTCCCGCCTGCTACAGCGCACGCGTGAGCCGCCATTTATAGACAGTGATTCGCGGGACAGCGCCACTCTGCAGCAGTAAAAGTACACGAGCCGGTCGGGAACCAGTTAAGTAGATCCAAAACTAAATTGGAAGTTACACAGCAAAGGTTGCATCAATTTAAAGCATAAGTGTGGGGGAACACATACAGTTGCACCCCAGGCTGGGTTTATCACTGGATGATTTTATTACAATGAATAGCATTGAGCTTTAAATAGCAATGCATTAAAAAAGCAATACAGTATATTTTGGGCCAGGGAATGAGATCGACTACCTTTGAGGAAGTAATTTTGTTCATTCGGTTGCACAGAGAGGGTTAGTTTTGCCTTCCTGTGGACTGAATCTGCAGAAATTATGAGAGGTTGAACTTGATGAACCTCAGTCTTCTTACAACTTTATGTAACTATGTAAACACGCAACACTGTGCATGAGGCAGTGGTAACTCAAACTGGTTTGCTTTCTGTTAAATGACCGCTACCTAGCCACCAAAAACTCAATGCAAATAAATACCCCTCAATAATGTTTTTAATCCCATGTAATCATTTTGCAAAGTTCACAAACAAGCATGACTTTCCTTTTCACATACTATTACAGCAGATTTACTCACGGTCATTGTTGCAATCATGGCACGTCCTAAATGTTGAAATAATACAACAGCGTTTGTGAAATTATAATGCCCAATGAATGCTATCATCCAAACTGATGACGTTACTTAAGTGTTTTACTCTATTTTTAGACACTTACGTGCACTGTATCATTTGAAGTTCCATCCAGTTCAATATTCAGCTTTACTGAAATCCTATATTTCATTTAATTGCTTACCTTTGAGAGAGTTCCACCTTTATGTTTTTATCTCTGCGGTTTAAAATGACTAATGGCTAAAATATTAGTCTTTTTTTATTCCCTTGGCAGTCTGCCTGTGCTCCGTGTACTGTCTGTTAAAGGTTATTACTTCAATGAGCTCTTTTTCAGATCATGAACAAGTTGTTATACAATTCAGAAAGATGCACAATAAGGCCTCATACACACGGACGTTTCTTAAAAAATAAACAATACGTTGGGCCCAACATCAAGGGAAAAAAATTGGCGTTATGCATCGGCGTTAGTGAGCATCGGCGTCAATAGACGTTTTTGTTTTTTTTTAAATCATCCCTCTGCTATTTTTCAACCTAAAAACGTTGGCGTCAAAAAACGGTACGGCGTCAGTTGACGTTAGTGAGCATTTTGCGGCGTCGGCGTCAAAAAACGCCAAAACGTTACAGCCTCAGAACGTGCTGGCCGTGGGTTCTAGTTTCAGCTCACTAATGCCGACGCCATCTACAACTCAAAAACGTTGGCGTTTTTATGGGGCCATTGACTAACATGGAGAGCTGCAAAAAACGCCAGAAAAAGCCGGCGTCAAAAAACGTCCATGTGTATGAGGCCTTAATATTTTTTGAGGTTAGTAAACTGTTATTGCAGGTGTCACCATGATATTGTCTATAATTTGCCCAAAAAAATTGTTAATCGTTTATGTACAATGTCTATGTTTGTAATATAAAATAATATTTGTGAAATTAAAGCAGAACAAAAAAAACCTGCAAGCAGGAAGGACTTTTATTGCAAAAGGAACACACTGAGGCTGATTTCCTAATTTAATCTGCACATGATTGGATAAATAAGGTGAATATTCACACAAAGGTTGATTTACTAAAGGATTTGAGAATGTTCATGCAATAAATTATGTGAGGATTTACTTCAAATATCCAATTGTGAAAAAATACCTGTTTACTTATTTCATCTGCACATGATTGGGTAATTAAAGTGTATATTATCACAATTTTATTGTGTGTACGAATTAGCTGTTAACTTGGCAAAGAAATGTCCTGTTAGCTTAGTGAATGAGCTGAAGCTCTGCTAACGTCCATCAATGAATCATGTGCAAGCAAAAATACTGTTTTTTAAGGTGCCAATGCTATGCAAATATGCGGCCTCTCGGCAGGTGGGCCTTGGCACCACGAGGTCGCATATTTGCGTACCAATTTGCAGACACAGTTGTGCTGAGAGCGCTTGTTCTGTGAGGACCTGGCATAGTTACCGGCGGCTAATGGAAAGCTACCAAATGCTTCTTGCGATTGGGAGCTTTCCAATCATGTGACCACCGTGACAGGCAATCGCGGTGGTCACATGGTCATAAACCCTGCCTGCCGGCATCTGAAACCCCTTAAAGGGCTGGGAGGCACCAGCTCCAATGGGTTAATTTTCCTAGCACTTGTTTGGATATCCTTTGCAAAGTAACTTTTCAACTCATTCACTATGCTAAGGAAAAATGCCTTTGCAACGTGAACAGCCTTTAGTAAAGCAACCCCTTTATTGCCTCTTTCAAAATGAGTTTTTCCCTGTTTGTTTGCTATCTTCTTTAAAGCGGTTGTAAACCGCTGGATGTTTTTTTTTCTTCCTGCAGGGTAATGTCATAGTGTGTTAGTATGCATACTAGCACATTATGTTAAACTTACCTTAAAACAAAGCTCTTCCAGTTGCAGGCGCTCCCATCTTCACCTGTCTTTCTTCCGGGTTCGCGGACTCCGGCTCTGTGACTGGCCAGAGCCGTGATGACGTCACTCCCGTGCATGCGCGTGGGAACCGCCGGTCAGGGCACAGGGCTCTGAAGGATGGGTGGCAGTTCCTTCAGAGCGCATGTGCCAGTGATGTCACTGTCTGCATGTACAGTAAATGTCTCCTAAACGATGCCTGTTTAGGAGATATTTACACTACCTATATGTAAGCCTTATTATAGGCTTACCTATAGGTAAAAGTTAGTGATGGAAATTTACTTCCACTTTAAGCCTAGTACACACTATTGGAAAATCAGACAATCATTCACATTTTTCCATGTCCTCTTTCCATGTTGAAAATGAGAATGCCTAAAATGGCATTGAAAATTCCTGAACAGAAGTGCACTACTTCCCACGTACGTTTTTTTTAAAAAAAATATACTGCGCTAGAGGTTACTAAATCATGAACAAATAGTAGATGTAGATTGCTGCAACCACCCTAGGAACATCACCCAGAACAACAAATACACAATACAGCTGCGCTAATTCAATTAATTGATCCAACAATATATAAATAAATTAATTAATAAAGTCCATTGAGTACAACTACAAATGATAAGCAATAAAAAAAAAAAGTGCAAATATAAATCCAGATACACTGATGTACTGGTGTGATAAATTAATCAAAATAGGAAGGTTTACCACACTACAACTTCATATATGTGAAAATAAATATATATATATAAACCCAGAGAGATAACCAATTGATGTGCATATAATTACGCTAGTCCTAGTATAATACTCAAAAAGTACTCAGGTGCAACAACATCGAATTAGTGCAAAAAATCCAATATGAACTTCAACAATAAAGTGCTAGTGCAAATCAATTTGTATAAATTAAATAAACTCATGTATATGTGAAATGTTCGCAATCAACTCAAGTCCATATATCAATATATATATCCATATCCTCTTATATATTTGATAAAATATCTAGAGACAAGGATTCCTTCACCAAGTGATGTGGAAGGGAAGAGAAAGCTTTGGTGACACCCCATACTCTGTATATGGGAACTCTTACCAGAGCCTAATGACCACCTATCTTTGGTCGGTCAAAAAGGCAGGCAGATAGCCTCTGCTGGCATTAGTATTGGATGTGGTGAATGAACTCTCCTTAGACTGCTACTATATATATTGTCCTTCCACATCATACCATAACAGTCAGTCTCCAGGATGTCACGGGGCCATGTATACAAAAGAAAGGGTCCGGATAGTGTAATACAGTCACTTTTATTATAAACTAGCAAAAAAGCCAAGTGGCTACTTAAAAATTTGCTGATAACTTGCGGTGTACATTAAAATCAATATGCCGGCAATAGTAAACAAACACCCGTGCTTCCAGGGTCACGTGGGGTGCGATTTCTTCAATGCGTAGCTCTGCCCGACATGTTTCGTCACAAATGACGTCTTCCTGGGGCAGGAGTTACGTTGTCCCATGCTAACTAGTAGATGGTTAAAAATGTCAAAATTCTGGAAGAAGATTGGGGGGGAAAATTTCAGCTGAGTCTATTGAGGTTCAAAAATACAGTCTGAAGGCTGAAAATTAAGATCTGTATTCTTGTATTCAAGCTTTGGGAATTTAGCCCTGAATGTAATATAGTTAGTGATTGAAATAGCTAAAAAAAATAATATTGACTATTTTCTTTAATTAAGCAGAATTTAAAAAGAGTTTATTTTATCCCATTCAGGGACCTTTCCACTCCTAGAAGAAGCTAGTGTGGGTGGTTTGCCATATTAGATTTCGCAAACAGGAAGGTGGAGCAAGGGAACAGCAAATGAAGCATCTCTGATGTGGTCCTGAAAAGCATTAGTAGCAGTGTGACAAGGGCAAGTTGGTATTTTGAGCAGGATGTCAGATGCTCTTTTGATAGCTGGTACACTGCAATTGAATAATTGTCCTGGTCTCTGCTTGAGCTGGCACAGCAGGTCATCTACACAGCGTTGTTTACCCTGACTGTCAAAAAGCGTGCAAACAAATGGAATTTAGCGGTTGGATGAAATATTAATGTCAATCGGGCAGCCGGGTGAATCCTGACAATCCTTCCTGTCAGCTGATAGTGGGCAGAAGCCTGCTCTCAGCTAACTCTAGGTCACAACCATAAATTAGTAAGTGTAGTACTGTCACCCAAAAGAGATATATAGCTAAAACATTTGGTCATTCTTCTCTTTTAAAGCTTTTTTCTCACTTGTTAAGAATATGCAAATACTTAAATTTGTTGTAAACCCTTACATACAGATAAAACAAATCCTTCTATATAAGTTGTATCTGTTTATCTGCAGCAATTTCGCCTGTACAGCCTTCTAAAATACACAGATAAAGCATTTTTCTCAGCAGTAGAAATCCAGGGGTGGGGATCTGACACTACACACACTGAGCTAGAGCACAGAGCTACAGTGAAACCTGCAACCTTAATGAGGAAATGGACATACCCCTTCTACACACTGACATAGGGAAATATACAGATCGGAGGCTGTCAGTCACCTGCTGTGTGCTGGGGGGGGGGCCTCTTTGTTTCAAAGCATCTTTTCAGTGACTCTTGCAGATAGCTGAGAAAGGAGACATCAGAGGGGAACATTTAGTGGAGTAAGGCTAGTAAACCCTATAGAAGGATGTGCTTTGTTAATTTTTCATGTTTGAAGTTTACAACTACTTTAAACATTCATAGCCTGACTACGGATTCATTTTAGACCAGTGTTTCTCAAACTTTTCTGTCTTGTGGCGCACCAAAAAGATCTAAAAATTTTCACGGCACACCGACTATAATCTTTGTACTTTTGCTTGCTTCCTTGCTTTTCATTTAACAGTTTCTCTTTCAGAGTTCCAGACTTGATTAAGTATTTCTCCATCACTAAACAAACGTAATTTATGAGCATCAAAGTTGGAATGGAACAGTCTCTATTATTATAATATAATTAGAGCGATCGAGTTCTCCCGAGATCTCGCACAATGAATCACAGACTGACAGAGATCGCGTTTTTATATACAGTGCAACCTTGGATTACAAGCATAATCCCTTCCAGGAGAATGCTTGTAATCCAAAGCACTCGTATATCAAAGCATGTTTCCCCATAGGAACCAATGGAAACTTGGTTAATTCGTTCCACAGTCACGGCTTGTCTATGCAGTACTGTATATGACCACAGTTCCTGGGGCACCTGATGTATGCAATACCGCATGTGGCCAGATTTGCGGGGGGTGGGGGCTGGTGAGCCTCTACGATGTCAGGATCACTCGGCAATGCTCGGAACGTGTTTACACTTTTGGTATTTCTAAGGAATTCCGATAATTTCCGTCCGCCTCTGAGGCTCACCAGCACCCCCAAAAACCTGGCCACATACGGTATTGCATTCAAAAAAGGTCAAATTATACTCGTTATGCAAGACACCACTCGCAAACTGAGTCAGAATTAAAAAAAAACTGCTCGTATTGCGAAACGCTCGTTAACCGTGTTACTCGCAATCCGAGGTTCCACTGTATGTTACTTTTTTAACTTTTGCTACATTCATTTACCATTTAATTTTTTTATGTTCAAGGTTTCAAAATGCTAGCAATTTTAAATATTTTTCAAGACTCCCACGGCACACCTGCAAATCTCACACAGTTTGAGAATCACTGCTTTAGACTGTATGTATGCATTCTGGCTATTCCCAATGGGTTACTTGTCTAATATAGCCACTTTAACACATTCTGATATTTTGCTGAGCTTGAAGTAATCAGTTATGATGCTTGAATGTTATCAAACAACTACAGATTTAGTTGTTTCTAAAATCCTTAAGTGCCGGTTCACACAGGGGCAGCTTGTCAGTGGACCTAGTCGCTTGACAAGCCACGCTCTGTGCAGTACAATGGAACTATTCTAATAGGAGTGTCTCGAGTCGCTCCGACTTAAAAAAAGGCTCCTGTACTACTTTGGGGCGACCTCAGAGCGACTTGTAGTGAGATCTATACAGAAGTTGTTTGCAAGCCACGCTGAAGTCGCGCTGCACGGGGTGGCTTCAAAGTCGGACAAGAATCGGGTGACTTTAAAGCCGCCGCTGTGTAAACCGGCACTAACTGGTAATTACAAACATTAACATTTTTTTTTTTTTACCTGTTTATCTCTAGCAAAACAAAACATTGCTTATATTTAAACGTAGTATTAGTTAGAAACCGATTTCAGGTAAAATCTTTTCAACAGATCCTGAACTTGATCACCCTGAATAACCATCCTGTTTAGGAAAGCTTGGGGACTTTTTCTTGAATTATTTTTAGAAACATTTCACAACCATTTTGCATGCCTTGAGGATTTTGCACATATGTTAAACACTTCTGATCCCATTGATAACCATAATGCACAGCTACAAAGTGTATGTAATGTGCTTTGAAAGTATTAGTGTAGGCAATGCGTTTGTTAAACCAGAGAGGAAACTGTATGTCAGAGAAAGTTCACATTGCATGACTGCAAAAGAATGTTGTTTTAATTGTGCAATACAGTGGTCAAAGCTAATGAATGGATTTATTCCAACAGAAACATAAAGATAACAACTACTTTCATGAATTTGTCACGAAAGCTTGAGTAAAAAGAAAAAAAATCAGGAAAAAATATTTCTTTTGCCCAACTGAAGAAGTATGAACTTTAAACCAAATTATTTTTTCTATGCCAGATGTAGATTCTTTCCAGCAATACTGCTATTCTAGGTTTGCTAATAAGATGATTTTGGGTAAAAATAATATCCCCTGGACCCTCTTAAAGTTCAACTATGACTACGCTATGAACATTCAAACATTTACATATTCCTAACAAGCAGTAAATAAGCCCTCAAAATGCACCCTCATTGACCTCTTTGGCTGCAGGTACTCTGGAAGAATTCATCCTCAAAGTTCACATAAGAAGCACTAAAGTTCTTGTCTAAGCCAGTTCGGCTCACTTTGCTACATTTTCCCAGCAGTTTTCCAGACTTCTGATCGCTAATGGAAATACAAGGCCAATGCTCTGCAAGAAGAGTCCATAGTGTTGTGGTATCCTACTTGGATGACTTTGAGGCAGAACTCCAGGGGAAAAAAATCTAACTCATGCTGTGTACAAAGAAGATACCTCTAATCATAATTATCCTAGGTCTGGATTGCTTCTGTGTAAGCTAAAAATTTATAGTAGTTGCCAAAAAGTACAGCCATTGCTACACAAACCTGGAAATAAACACTTGACCTTTTTTAGCTGCATGCACAGTGCTACAATTCATTCTCAAAGTTCGTAGCAGAACCATTAAAGCTGTGTACATATAAGTTACCTCTAATGATGGTTATCCTAAGTCTGGATCACTGCTGTGCAAGGTAAAACCCTAGTTTCATTCATGCAATGTTGTACCTTTGGCGCTGTGGTTATTAGAGCTTGGCACCCATATAGCAAAGGGAACCTGTCATTTACTATCCCTTTCCTCTACCTTTGTCCATTTACAAATTGCCTTGTATTTGGTTGACAAAATACAAGGCATTCTGTGAATGGACAAGGGCTATCAAAGAATGCCTTTATAATAATCATTAGAGGTAACTTCTGTGTAGACAACTTTTAGTGCTTCTGCGGTGAACTTTGAGGATGAACTGTAACAATGTGCCTGCAGCTACAGAGGTCACTAAAGGTTTATTTCAAACCTTGTTTACTGCTTGTTAAAGAGGAAGTAAACCCTACTTCCTCAATATTCCCCTGCAAAGTAGAATTGCATTGCATAGTAGCCCATTATGTGTCACTTACCTGCAAACGAAGCCTGCGATATCCAGTGCTGTCCCCTGTGCAGGCAGCGTCCATCTTCAGCCCCTCTTCCTTCCGGGGCCTCGACTCCGGCTCTGTGACTGGCCGGAGTCGCATGACGTCACTCCCGCGCATGCGCCCGGGAGCCGCCAGTCACGGCAAGATCACAGTGAAGAAACGGCACGGATGCCGTTTCTTCACTACGCATGTGTCGAAATGACGTTGGCACATCTAGTACACTGCATATCTCCTGAACTGTGCTTATTATAGGCTTACCTGTAGGTTAAAGTGGTTTTCACGGGTTGACAACCACTTTAAGAGCAATCCATTTTTGTGGATAGTGATATTCTAAAAACAAATGAATGTTTGATTGAATATTATGTGGAATACTTTTTTTATGTATAGTAGCTAAAAACCTTTAGCAATGCTCCTGCAACACAAAATAGTCAGTGAAATACAATTGTACACATTCTAAACGGCACTGCAACTTTTCCTATACAAAGACAACTGCTAGATACAGGATCTGACACATGTTTGTATTTAAAGTGATACAAAATTCTCATTTTTTTTTCTTTAAAAAATAACAAACATCATATACTTGCCTGCTCTGTGCAGTTGGTTTTGCACAGAGCAGCCCAGATCCTCCTCTGCTCAGGTCCCTCTTTGGTGCTCCTGGTCCCTCCCTCCTGTTGAGTGCCCCCACCACAAGCAGCTTGCTATGGGGGCACCCGAGCCACAGCTCAGTGTGTCCATTTAGACACAGAGCCGCGGCCCGGCCCTGCCCCCTTTCTCTCCTCATTGGCTCACTGACTTTCTCTAGTGCAACATCGCTGGATCTAGATGGATCTCAGGTAAGTATTAGGGGCTGAGGGTGGCTGCTGAACACAGAAGTTTTTTTTTTTATCTTAATAGATAGAATGCATTAAGATAAAAAAAATGCTGCCTTTACAACTCCTTTAAGAAATAATACATAGGAAAGGTAATTTATATATATATATGTAGAGATAGCTAAGATACATTACAAATAAACTGACACTAAAACAATAGCACAGATTTAAATCATATTTAGACCCAAGAACAATAATGTTATATGTGGCAGGTTATCAGTCTTTATGGCTGCATTTGGATTTAATTTTTTTCAGCCTAAAAACATTTTCCTAAAGTAAAGAAAATTATTGTTGATATTATCAGAAATGTAATGTCCTTGTCACTTCCAGTAAGCTGAACTAAACGTGCATACATACAGTGGAGTGAGCTTAGCCACCCTATGTTGGGGGGGGGGGGGGGTGTTATATGCAGGGTTACCAGGTGAAAAGACAGCCTGAAAACAAGACTACTGCAGCCACCACATCTAAGGACTGGTAAGCTGCAATATATTCCATTTTTAGTTTTGGGTTTCAACCCCCTTTAACCGGTTCCCTACCGACGTATAGTGAAATGACGTCGGCAGGGACTGGCCGTCGATCCGGGAGGACGTCATATGACGTCCTCCGCTTCTCGCCGCTACTGCGGGCCCCTGGGGGCCCACACAGCAGCGATCGCGGATCGCTCGTCTGCCGGGGGGTTGTGTCCCCCCCAGATCGGGGTAAAGAGCCACAAACGAGCCTCACGTGCACGCCGCTCGTGCGCGCCCCTGGGGGCGCGCAGCGCGGCGATCGGAGCTGAGGCTTGTCCCTCGGACAAAGCCCAGCTCCGATCTGTGTAAAGAGCCAATAGATTTGGCTCTTTACCACATGACCGGCTGTGTCAATCACAGCCGGTCATGTGATGTAAACAAACCGCTCGTTACCGCGGTTCTCCCTGTCACACACCGATCGTGTGTGACAGGGAGATTGCGGTAACAGCTCGTTACCGCCTACTGTGTACACCAAGCACACTGATCACCCCCCCCAATAAAGAGGACCTGTCACCACCCCGTCAGAGTACCTGTCACAGTCCATCAGAGTACCTGTCACCTGTCAATCAAAGTACCTGTCACCTGTCAATCAAAGTACCCGAGTACCTGTCACCTGTCCATCAGAGTACCCGAGTACCTGTCACCTTTCCATCA
>BLSH010066407.1:455534-470248 GCA_018402905.1 Glandirana rugosa
CGTCTTTTAGATTACCACACATACCCCAGAATCCGACTGTCAAAAGTTGGACCGAGAAAGTTAAAAAGTTTACTTTCAGTCCACCACCGTTGCCCCGGTGAGTGGTGACCTTAAAGTCGACTAAGTCATCCTTAACCGGTTTTACACTCGACATATACTGGTTGTATTTCTTTACGGAGGAAGATGTACGTTATATGATTACCGTAGTAAAGTCAGTTCCGTTTCAGTGAACTGACCTCAAGTTGCTTAGGAAAAATTATTATATTCAATGACTAAAAAATTGGTACAACGTCGCACGACCGCGCAATTGTCAGTTAAAGCGACGCAGTGCCGAATCGCAAAAAGGGCTCTGGTCCTAAAGCTGGAAATCCTTCCGGTCCTTAAGTGGTTAAAAAATCAGTAACTTATATTATTAAAAAGGATTCGTTGAACTCCAGTCAAGTGACTTTGCCTTGACTGAAATGATGCCATTAGTATATTGCATGTAGAAGGAGGCATTTCTTTATGTTGGTCATATACAGCTCACATTTTGGCCAATTCCTACTGAATCAGCTGAAATTCCAGTGGTGAGTGGCCCCGTTGCCACCACCTGACTTTCATTTGAAAAATTGAAAGAGCCAGGTTGAAAACTGTCAGCCTAAGACCCCATACACACCATTAGATTTTCTGCAGATATTTGTCTTCAGATTTACCAAAACCATATAATATAAGGTCAAACCTTAAGAGTTTCAATTTGTATGTAATCAGGCAGGCCCTTGCACTACATGGTTTTGGTAAATCTAAAGACAAAAATCTGTAGAAAATCTAATAGTGTGTATGGGGCCTAAGGTAGGGTGACCAGACGTCCCCGGTTTCAGGGGAGAGTCCCCGGATTGAGGACACTGTCCCCGGACGAAGTCTGTCTCCAGTTTTGTCCCAGGATTGGATATGAACAGGGGCCCGGGCAATTTAAAAGACAGTGCAGAATTTAAAAAAAAAAATTGAATTACACACGCCGGCTCCACTGCTCCTACTAGTTTCGGGGGTGTATTTTTTCTATTATCTGTGCCCCTTTCCTGATGATGAAGTGCTGGTCAGAGCAGAGGGACTATTTCTTCCGTTTCAGGCACATGCTCATTCCGCTCCCGTTTGCATGTTCTTCTGCCTGGGCTCAAGTCCCGGCCAGCCGCCTGCCTGTCTGCCTTTCTCCTTGCCTTCCCCGGTGGAGTAGGAGACAAAAATACACAAGAAACGCCTCTAAGTGCAGCCGTATAAACAGATTTATTAAAACACAAGTGGAGATACTCACAAGGAAATGAAGCAAGGGCTGTACTCAGCAGATAAATTTGCCCACACTCAGCATGGTGTCATTGGCCTCAGGAAGAGGCGTATGCCTCGACAACATGTCGCCAATACAGCACGGCCACTGCTGTGACCGGAAGTGACGTTTGAGAGATTTCGCTCCACCGCTCTGAGACTCGGGAAGTGCTTGAAGCTACTGACGTTTCCCCAACTCCTGAGCCCTATGAAGCATCCAGCCCATCTCCTCCACTTCTGGTCTGCCAGGCGTATCTGCTGAGTACAGCCCACAGTGGCTTACACTGCAATGCTCCCTTGCTTCATTTCCTTGAGTACCTCCACTTGTGTTTTAATAAATCTGTTTATACGGCTGCACTTAGAGTAAGATGACCAGATTTTTAAAATTAAATTCGGACATTTTTTTTTTTTTTTATTGGCAAATGGTAAACTATTTTATAAGCATATTTTCCTCAAATGATATATGCAGTGTATGTGCTATGTGAATGATTGTGTGATATATACGTTATTTCTCATTTTTCGTCCATGAGATAAAAAAAAAAAAAAAGATACTTCTTCGATTTTTTTGGGATACAACTACCAAATGTTAAGAAGATAAGACAGAGAGAAAAAAAGAGTGCAGAGTTCAAAAGTGTGCGCTACATAAAGAATGCAGGGCCCAGTAGCGTGCTACGTTACCTACTGAATGGAGGACTCACCATTGCATTACACAGAGAATGCAGAGCTCACCAATGCGTTACACAGAGAATGCAGAGCTCACCAATGCGTTACACAGAGAATGCAGAGCTCACCAATGCATTACACAGAGAATGCAGAGCTCACCAATGCATTACACAGAGAATGCAGAGCTCACCAATGCATTACACAGAGAATGCAGAGCTCACCAATGCATTACACAGAGAATGCAGAGCTCACCAATGCATTACACAGAGAATGCAGAGCTCACCAATGCATTACACAGAGAATGCAGAGCTCACCATTGCGTTACACAGAGAATGCACAGCTCACCATTGCATTACGCAGAGAATGCAGAGCTCACCAATGCATTACACAGAGAATGCAGGGCTCACCAATGCATTACACAGAGAATGCAGAGCTCACCAATGCATTACACAGAGAATGCAGAGCTCACCAATGCGTTACACAGAGAATGCAGAGCTCACCAATGCGTTACACAGAGAATGCAGAGCTCACCAATGCATTACACAGAGAATGCAGAGCTCACCAATGCATTACACACAGAATGCAGAGCTCACCAATGTGTTACACAGAGAATGCAGGGCTCACCAATGCGTTACACAGAGAACGCAGAGCTCACCAATGCGTTACACAGAGAATGCAGAGCTCACCATTGCGTTACACAGAGAATGCAGAGCTCACCAATGCGTTACATAGAGAATGCAGAGCTCACCAATGCGTTACACAGAGAATGCAGGGCTCACCAATGCATTGCACAGAGAATGCAGGGCTCACCAATGCATTACACAGAGAATGCAGGGCTCACCAATGCATTACACAGAGAATGCAGAGCTCACCATTGCGTTACACAGAGAATGCAGAGCTCACCATTGCGTTACACAGAGAATGCAGATCTCACCATTGCATTACACAGAGAGTGCAGAGCTCACCATTGCAATACACAGAGAATGCAGAGTGTGTTCAGGGGCACATACTGTACATGCAATAGCCAACAGCAGTAATACATAATCTCTCCTTGCTTGCGGAGCCTCACATGGGAAACTATACAAAGCACAGACTGAAATGAGTGCAAAGCAAACTTCTTTAGTTTAATTTAGTTGCAGGATCAGGAAGTTTACCTCAATCCATCTCTGTACACTGGGATAGGAATGCTAGCCTCCCTCCTCGCTCTCCAGCTCGTGTATAGAAGCTGCCAGCAGACTGCACAGTGCCCACCCCCCTCCCTCCTCTGCTGTGAGAGAGCCATGCAGGTTCTGTGCCTCACAGGATATCACTCCGCCACTCTGACAGACTGTGTAGCCGGAACTAGAAGAAGAGTATGCGGCTGTATCCCTGCACATCAAGTCCCAGCTCAATCACAATCAGCGGCGGCTGGTACATGAAGGGCGCATGGGCGCCACCTCCCGCCGCGGAGAAGGAAAAAAAAAAGTCAGCCCCGCCCCCCCTGCGGGAGGCGCCAGTAAATTGACTTTTCTTTTTTTTTTTTTTCCTCGGCTCCTTGCTGTCAGCTGACAGCATGTAGTGGGCTGATTGGTCAGTCATTAAAGTCTATCTGTGTGCGCTGAACAAGCGCACACACATAGGCTGATTGGCTGCCCTGAGCCATCAGAGCCAATGACTCTCTGTCATTGGCTGCTGTTGGCGGGGGCGGGACTACAGTGGACGTGCTGCCTGTGTGATTACTCACGCAGGCACAGCACTTCCCGGGACACACTGAGTGTCAGCATGCTCTCCGCTAGCGCTGCCTCTGCATCTCTCTCCCCGTTTTTCCGTTTGCCAATCTCTGCAACACTGCCAGTGCCAGCCTGAGCCTGCCTATTAGATGGGGTAAGTGCGGGACTCGCCCCGATCTCTGGGGGGGGGGGAGTGGCTGGCTGTTTGTTGAGGCTGGTGACTGTATACCCTACCTGGGGCCCTGAATACTGCTATCTGGCACCCTGTATACTGCTACCTGGCACCCTGTATACCCTACCTGGCACCCTGTATACTGCTATCTGGCACCCTGTATACTCTACCCAGCACCCTGTATACCCTACCTGGCACCCTGTATACCCTACCTGGCACTCTGTATACTGCTACCTGGCACCCTGTATACTGCTATCTGGCACCCTGTATACCCTACCTGGCACCCTGTATACCCTACCTGGCACCCTGTATACTGCTATCTGGCACCCTGTATACCCTACCTGGCACCCTATATACTGCTACCTGGCACCCTGTATACCCTACCTAGCACCCTGTATATTGCTATCTGACACCCTGTTCACCCTACCTGGCACCCTGTATACTGCTATCTGGCACCCTGTATACCCTACCTGGCACCTTATATACTGTTACCTGACACCCTGTATACCCTACCTGCCACCCTGTATACCCTACCTGCCACCCTGTATACTGCTACCTGGCACCCTGTATACTGCTACCTGTCACCCTGTATACGTTACCTGGCACCCTGTATACGTTACCTGGCACCCTGTATACTGCTACCTGGCACCCTGTATACCCTACCTGGCACCCTGTATACTGCTACTTGGGGCTCTGTATACCCTACCTGGCACCCTGTATACTGCTACCTGGCACTCTGTACACCATACCTGGTACCCTATATACTGCTACCTGGCACCCTATATACTGCTACCTGGGGCTCTGTATACTACTATCTGGGACCCCTGTATACTGCTATCTGGGACACCTGTATACTGCTATCTGGGACCCCTCTGTACTGCTATTTGGGACCCCTGTGTACTGCTATCTGGGACCCCTGTATACTGCTATCTGGGTGCCCTGTATACTGCTACCTGGAACCCTATATACTGCTACCTGGGGCTCTGTATACCCTATCTGGGAGCTTTGTATACTGCTACCTGGCAACCTGTATACTGCTATCTGGGGCTCTGTATACTGCTATCTGGGACCCGTGTATACTATCTGGGACCCCTGTATACTGCTATCTGGGAACCTGTATACTGCTATCTGGGACCCTGTATACTGCTATCTGGGACCCTTGTGGACTGCTATCTGGGACCCCTGTGTACTGCTACCTGGCACCCTATATACTGCCACCTGGGGCTCTGTATACCCTATCTGGGAGCTTTGTATACTGCTACCTGGCACCCTGTATAATGCTGTCTGGGGCTCTGTATACTGCTATCTGGTACCCCTGTATTCTGCTATCTGGGACCCCTGTATACTGCTATCTGGGACCCTGTATACTGATATATGGTGATTCTGTATATTGCTATCTGGGGCTCTGTATACCGCTATCTGGGATCCCTGTATACTGTTATCTGGGACCCCTGTATACTGTTATCTGGGACCCCTGTATACTGCTATCTGGGACCCTGTATACTGCTATCTGGGACCCCTGCATACTGTTATCTGGGACCCCTGTATACTGATATATGGTGATTCTGTATACTGCTATCTGGGACCCCTGCATACTGCCATCTGGGACCCCTGTATACTGCTATCTGGGTGCCCTGTATACTGCTACCTGGCACCCTATATACTGCTACCTGGGGCTCTGTATACCCTATCTGGGAGCTTTGTATACTGCTACCTGGCAACCTGTATACTGCTATCTGGGGCTCTGTATACTGCTATCTGGGACCCCTGTATACTATCTGGGACCCCTGTATACTGCTATCTGGGAACCTGTATACTGCTATCTGGGACCCTGTATACTGATATATGGTGATTCTGTATACTGCTATCTGGGGCTCTGTATACTGCTATCTGGGACCCCTGTATACTGCTATCTGGGACCCCTGTATACTGCTATCTGGGACCCCTGTATACTGCTATCTGGGACTCCTGTATACTGCTATCTGGGACCCCTGTATATTGCTATCTGGGACCCTGTATACCCTACCTGGCACCCTGTATACTGCTACCTGGGGCTCTGTATACCCTACCTGGCACCCTGTATACTGCTACCTGGCACCCTGTATACCCTACCTGGCACCCTATATACTGCTATCTGGCACCCTATATACTGCAATCTGGGACCCCTGTATACTGCTATCTGGGGCCCCTGTATACTGCTATCTGGAGCCCCTGTGTACTGCTATCTGGGACCCCTGTGTACTGCTATCTGGGACCCCTGTGTACTGCTACCTGGCACCCTATATACTGCTACCTGGGGCTCTGTATACCCTATCTGGGAGCTTTGTATACTGCTACCTGGCACCCTGTATAATGCTATCTGGGGCTCTGTATACTCTTATCTGGGACCCCTGTATACTGTTATCTGGGACCCCTATATACTGATATATGGTGATTCTGTATACTGCTATCTGGGACCCTGTATACTGATATATGGTGATTCTGTATACTGTTATCTGGAAACCCTGTATACTGCTATCTGGGACCCCTGTATACTGCTATCTGGGACCCCTGTATATTGCTATCTGGGAACCTGTATACTGATATATGGTGATTCTGTATACTGCTATCTGGGGCTCTGTATACTGCTATCTGGGACCCCTGTATACTGCTATCTGGGACCCCTGTATACTGCTATCTGGGAACCTGTATACTGCTATTTTGGAACCTGTATACTGCTATCTGGGACCCTGTATACTGATATATGGTGATTCTGTATACTGCTATCTGGGGCTCTGTATACTGTTATCTGGGACCCCTGTATACTGCTATCTGGGACCCCTGTATACTGCTATCTGGGACTCTGTATACTGCTATCTGGGACCCCTGTATACCGCTATCTGGGATAGTGTGCCTGCTGCCTGTGTCTTATAATGCTGATGATCTTAACCAGTTGCCGACCACCCCATAGCAGATTTACTGCTACAGGGCGGTTGCGCTGTGCATGATCATGTGTATATATGCGTGATCCTGCATTTCTGGGTATCAGAGCTGATCAGTGGGTCTGGCGGACTCGATGTCTGTCGGTACCTGCCAATCGTTCTGTACACAGGCAGAACAGCAGTCTGCCTGTGTAAACAAAGCAGATCACCACTTTGTCAGTATTGAAGACATTAATCATGTGTTCCTGCAAAGCAGGGACAGGGATCTATGCCTTCCCTTAGTAAAATCCCCTCCCCCATAGTGAGAAAACACTGGTTAGGAACACATTTTACCATTTGATCGCCCCTGATGATAATCCCTTCCCATCCAGTATCATTAGTACTGTGACAGTGCATATTTTTCAAACTGATTACTGTATTAGTATCACTGGTTCCCAAAAAGTGTCAAAAGTGTCACTTGGTGTCCGATTCGTCCTCCACAATATCGCAGTCCCACCATAAGTCGATGATTGCCACAATTTCTAGTAAAAAAAATGATGCCCCTGGATTTCATTTTAAAAATCTGGTCAGCTTAGCCTAAGGGCTCATGTATACTGTATCTCAAAAGAAGCTATAAGAAGTGGCTCCTACGGGCTTTTGAGATTTTTTTTAGCTCTAATTTTTTTCTGCCTGAAAACTGCCCTCCATGCGTCCATACACACTATGGCTTTTTTAGGAGTTTACAGGCTTACTGGAAGAAACCCCCCCCCCCCCCACCAAACTAACGTTTTTGAGAGGAGCTTTCAAACAGAAAAGACACCTAAGTGCCCAAAAACACACAAAAAAGGGTAAAAAAGCATTTAAAGGCTTGAAAAGAAACAAAAAAAAATAGGAAAAATGAACTGAGGGGAAGGTTTGTGAAAAAAACGCTTACGCTCAAGACAGTTCAAAGAAGCTCAATAAAAATGTGCAAAAGCGCCCAAAAAAGCACATGCTTAACCACCTCCCACCCGGCCACTGTATATATACGGCCGGGGAGCTTCACCGTTCTGACAGGACGTGCATTTATGTCCTGCAGAACGGGTGCTCGCAGCGCGGACACATGGCGCGCTGCGGCTGGATCCTGTGATCATTATGATCACAGGATCCAACCGAGCAGAGATCGGTATATGGGTGCAGTGATTGGCCCTCCCGATCATGTGACAGTTGTGTCCAATCACAGCCGTCACATTGTAAACAGAGACAAACATCAAAATTTATGAAGAGAAATTACTTATTTGCAAAATTTTATAACAGAAACGAAGAAAAATGCATTGTTTTTGAAAAATTTCAGTCTTTTTTAATTTATAGTGCAAAAAATAAAAAACCCAGAGGTGATTAAATACCACCAAAAGAAAACTCTATATGTGTGAAAAAAATGATAAAAATGTAATTTGGGCACAGTGTCGCATGACCGCGCAATTGTCATTCAAACTGCAACAGTGCTGAAAACTGAAAATTGGTTTGGGAAGGAAAGGGGTTTAAGTGCCCAGTATTGAAGTAAAAGCAGTTTTTCTTTTTTAACTGCAGTGTGCATGAACCAGCAATCACAGTGATTGTTCGGGTGTTCAGACAGATCCAGGTGCTGTAACTTTTTTAACACAGGAGTCGGCAGGGGAGATTCTTCCATCCACACTGTATAGTGTGGATGGGGTAGTCTAGGGATTTCTCTTGTTAAGCATGTGGGGTTGAACAAGAGAAATCCTAATGTGTATGGCTAAGTGGGCCATAGATTACTTGCTTTTGTTTTTTTTTGATTGGCCAACGGGCTGAACAAAACAAATGTGCGGATTCCTCCATCCACACCAGCAAGGACTCTCTGTTAAAATACACTGTTCAGCCCCTGGCTGGAGCCACTGATCGAGAAAAGATTTCCATTGGATAGAAATCAATCATTAGATCAGCTTCTGTAAAGCGAGACCTGCCATATATGGATCAAGTTTCGATCCATCTATGGCCAGCTTTAATTTGACTGTCTGGTTTGAGATCTATGTCATTGTATATCATTTAGATGTGGAAAAAAAATCAAGAAAAATAGTCCAACATTCCTAATGGACAGAAGCCGATTGTTAGATTAACTTCTGTTGAGCGGGAGTGGCTCAATTGAAATTCAGCCACCTATGGCCAGCTTTAGTCTTCTATTCCCAAACCCCATGATTAGACTGCAGTATATCTTTGTAGAAAAAAACAGGATTTATATGACTGTGTCATCAGTAGAGTTGAGCGAACCCGAACTGTAAAGTTCGGGTCCGTACCGAACTTTAGGGTGTCCGTGACCCGGACCCGAACCCGGACATTTGAAAAAAGTTTGGGTTCGGGTTCTGGGTTCGGTTATTTGATTCCGCCTGTTGAATAGCTGCAGGGCAGCCAATCTACAAGCTTTTCACTGGTTTGCCTTTAGAAGCCATCACAGCCATGCCTACTAATGGCATGGCTGTGATTGGCCAGTGCATCATGTGACCCAGCCTCTTTATAAGCTGGAGTCACTTAGTGCTGCATGTCACATGCTCTCTTTTTAGTGTAGGGAGAGGATGCTGCTGGCGCTGTGAGGGACAGATTGCAGATATAATAACATCTCATCCTGCATTACAGAACGATCTGATTGTGGACTAGGTAGAGATTACTACTACTACTACTACTGCTTTTAGAGACAGATTGCAGATCAAATAACATCTCATCCTGCTTTACAGAATGATCTGACTGGACTAGGTAGAGTCTACTGCTTAGAGGGACAGATTATTGTTCTAAAATCATCGCCTACTCCTATAGGGTCAGGTTCCTGCTGTTGCTGTAAGGGACAGATTATTGTTCTAAAATCATCACCTACTTGTATAGGGTCAGGTTCCTGCTGTTGCTGTAAGGGACAGATTATTGTTCTAAAATCATTGCCTACTCCTATAGGGTCATGTTCCTGCTGTTGCTGTAAGGGACAGATTATTGTTCTAAAATCATCGCCTACTCCTATAGGGTCAGGTTTCTGCCCCATTCCTATCCCCATTTTTGTGTAGGGCACTTGTCCTACTCTTACCCCCATTTTACTTCCTTTTTCAGCCCTCTAGCATTTGCCAGGACTTTTTTACAGCCATTTTTGTGCCGAAAAGTTCGGGTCCCCATTGACTTCAATGGGGTTCGGAGTCCGGGGTCAAGTTCGGTGCCGAACCCAAACTTTTTCGTGAAGTTCGGCCGGACCCGCCGAACCCGAACATCCAGGTGTTCGCTCAACTCTAGTCATTTCACATCTAAGTCCAGGAAATAAATGTTGACCCTGATTGATGCCATGGTGCTATCCTCCCAGAGTAGGGTTGCACCAATACCGTTTTTTTATTGGCGACTACAAGTGCTGATACCTTCAGTCAAGTACTCGACGATACAGAGTACCGATACTTTGCGGGCCGATTTGTGTCAATACAAAAAAATTGTCGCAAATTGCACTGCAAAGAGTCCAAATCACATGCAATTTCACACACTACTCCTGTGTGTGTATAAAAAGGGATTAAAATGGCATACCAACATACACTGAAGCTTTGGGGGAAATCGCATGCGATTCAGACAGGAATCACACGGCATTCCCGTTCATATCACATGCGATTCTTTGCAATGCAATTCGCACCTATTTATTTTGTACCACAAAGTATCAGTTTTGGTATTGGGAACATTTAGACAATTATCGATCTTCGCACAAATGCTTGGTATCGGTATATCCGTATCCCAGAGATTAAAGCATTGTCGGGGGGGGGGGGGGGTATTGTGATCTCTAAGAGGGGTTAAAAAAGCCTGTTAGTGTCACATGTATTCATACATCCCTCCCCCACATCAGAGGCTTGTGTGCGGCTCACAGAGCACACACCAGCGAGTCTGGTAATCACTGTGTCTCCCTGGGTACAGAACCAATTAAATTAAGTTGGTTCTGTACCATGTGATTGCTGTGACCAATAAACAATGAAAACCAAAGTAAATATCAGTTCTCTCTGGTCTGACACAGATCAACTATGAGACAGGGAACTGCTACTGTGAGTTTAAACTGCCTGTCACACTGCATATACACTCACAGATTTAAGTGCCAGTCTGCCAACTGATCACTGCCCCAAGTGTAATACAAATAAACAGTGTAGCCAGCACCCGTCACCTATCCCAGTGTCAACAGTATTCACAGTACCACCGCCATACCTCATAATAGCATCCTGATCACCACCATACCCCATACCCGTCTCCTGATCACCGCCATACACCATACCAGTGTCATGATCGCCACCGTACCTCTTACCAGTGTCCTGATCACTGCCATACCCCATGCCAGTGTCCTGATCACTGCCATACCTCATACCAGTGTCCTGATTGCCACCATACCCCATACCAGTGCCCTGACCACCATACGCCATACCAGCAACCATAACTCATCCCAGCGCCCTGATCACTGCCATACCCCATACTAGTGTTGTGATCACCTCCATACCTCATCCCGGCAACCTGGTCAACGCCATACCTCCTACCAGCATCCTGATTGCCACCATACCCCATACCAGTGTCCTGATCACTGGCATATGCAATACCAGCATCCTGATCAACACCATACCCCATACCAGTGTCGTGATTACCACCATACCTCATACCAGCGTCCTGATCACTGCCATACCCCATACCAGTGTCCTCATCACCGTCATACCTCATATCAGTGTCCTGATTGCCACCTTACCCCATACCAGTGTCCTGATCCCCGCCATATCAGTGCCCTGATTGCTGCCATACCCCATACCAGTGTCGTGATTATCACCATACCCCATACCAGCATTCTGATCACCGCCATACCTCATACCAGTGTCCTGATTGCCACCATACCAGTATCATGATTACTGCCATATGACGTACCAGTGTCCTGATCAGCGCCATATCCCATACCTGCGCCCTGATCACCTCAATACGACATACCAGTGTCCTGATCAGCAGCATATCCCATACCAGCGCCGTGATCACCGCCATACCTCATACCAGTGTCATGATTACCACTATACCTCATACCAGTTACTATACAAAGAAATTCCCCCCACAGTAAGGGACTTTAAATAGGTTAAGCAACCACTGTTTTATGTAAAAACAATAATTTATTACATCAAAAAGATCAATGAATGACTTCCGGTTCCGGCGCCATATGACGAGGGTGTGAGAAGAAGCAGCTCCGGACCACAGCCACACATAACCGGCTACAGACCCGCTACGAGCGACTCTTACACGGCTCACTTCCACCCCGCCGCATCCCGGGTAAGGCAGGAATGGACAGATTCATCCTCCATGGCGGTGCTCCCGCCAGCACCCCGGCCAGAGCTGATCCGCCTGGAGCGGGCACACACGCGGCCAACATGGCGGACGGTCAGTCCACCGCCGCGAACACGCCATCTCCTGCCGCCGCATCTATCTCTCCTTGGGATGCTTCGGAGGCACAGCTCGCACGGATCGCACAATCGGTGGCTGCGCTCCTCTCTCCCATGATCTCAGAGGCCATGGAGAGAGCAGTACAGGCGGGCATGGAGCACCTCACAAAACAATTGGGAGAACACACTAAGAGACTGGGGGAACTGGAGTCCCGCACCTCTGAAATAGAGGATGAGCTGCAATCCTCGCATCACACAGAACAAAGGCTTCTTCACACCCAGCAATATATCTTAGACAAACTCGATGACCTCGAGAATCGCACAAGGAGGAACAACCTCAGGTTTATTGGCCTCCCTGAAACCTACAATAACAATGCCCTGATAGACATTTGCACCACCCGCATCCCTTCAGCCTTGGGCATCACAGGGCCCTGTATTATTGAAAGGGCGCATCGCTTGGGGCCTCCCTCGAACGACCGCCGCTCTCCCGGCCGGTGATAGAAAGATTTCTGAACTATGCTGACAGAGTGGTGATCTTAAAATCGTTCAGAAATGCTAAGTCCCTGCAATTTGAGGGTCACAAAATCCTAGTGTTTGCGGACTATTCGCAAGAGGTGTCGAAACGTCGTAAAGCCTTTCAGCCTATTTGCTCCGCTCTCTTCCAAAAGGGCATCAAATTCACATTATCCTACCCAGCTACCCTGCGCCTTACTGACCAGTCAGGGGAAGCAAAATCTTTCACCCTCCCTGCTGAGGCTGAAAACTACCTTCTTTCCCAAATTCATATCCCCATGGAAACTCAAAAAGTGGGCGGCCCGTCCCGTCTCCTGGGAGCAGAGATCTACGAAGCCCGCGTAAAGACTCTCCAAAAAGGCCCCGCTACTCCAACAAGGCCAAACAGCACCCCCCGCCCTAGCTCCAGGGCCAGTCAACACCTCGGACAACGTTCTTACTAGACCTCTCCACCCTCAGGTTGTTCCAATGGTTTACTGCTGCCCTTTGAGTCCTAGCAGGCCCCTCTAGTTTAACTTAACCTTGTTGATTTTCTTTATACTACTTACTTGTAAGCTCAGTGTGTGATATTGAATAACAACATGTTGTTTCCCTTTTGCCTTTATGCTTTCTGTCTAGACTCTTGCCCCCACAGTCTTATCGGAGCTCCTCAGTATAAGGCTGACGACCCTTACCCGGACGTCTCTACTTCAGCGTCATCTTCATGCCCCCCGGGGACATCATTCTGACCATGGCTCGTGATCCTTTGGCTAGTGGGACTCCGGTAATGCTATCTGGATTGAGACGGTATGTCATATGGAAAAAAGAGAAGTCCACTACCTAGTTTTCGGTATGTTATCTTTGTTTATTTTTTACTGCTTTTAATGTTTTGCACTTATTGGGAGGACAAGCCCGCTACCCTCTTCCGACCTCTATCCCCACCCCCTATTCCTAGAGACTCTGTTCTCATGCCCAATCCTCTGCTCGTTTTGAGCTCCCTGGTGTTAAACCACTTAAAATGCATTCCTACAAATCCTGTGCCTACTAACCATACATTCCAACCGGACATAACATAAAAGTTATATCGTGGGGCTTAGGTCTCCACACAAAAGAATGGCAGTGCTCAGACACCTAAGGCATATGCGGGCTGATATAGCCTTGCTTCAGGAGACCCATTTGCCCCCTGAGGACTTTTGACGTCTCAAGAGGCTTTGGGTGGGTCAAATATATGGTTCCCCTGCGGTAAACGGCAAGGCAGGAGTTATCGTTCTAATGCACAAAAATTTATCACCCCAACTCCTCTCGGAAGTATACGACAGCGATGGGCGCATTTCCCTCCTTAGGCTCAAACTTCTCAACAAAGAGATGGTTCTAGGCAACATATACGCCCCGAATTCTCCCTCCAAGACTTTCTTTCATGACCTGACGGCCAAGTTAGCACCATTTCTTCACCTGCCCTTGTTAATAGGGGGAGATTTTAACTCAGTCATGTCCACCCATGAAGACAGGGCCCGACCCTTACCCAAGTCAAAACAAGAACCCTCCGGCTCTCCTTCAGCACTTGCGCAATTTGCGGAAGTCACCCAACTTACTAATACATGGAGGCTGAACAACCCCATAGGAAGGGAATTTACCTTCTTTTCTCCCCCGCATCAAAGCTTATCGCGGATAGACTATATGTTCTGCAATCCCCTCATGCTACCATTATCTTTAAACCCAGAAATTCTAGACATGGCTATCTCTGATCACGCCCCAATCGCCCTCCAACTGGCAGTCTCGGAGACGCCTAACTCACCCAAAATGTGGCGCTTCCCAACGCACCTAGCAGGAAACACCGAATTGCTAGAGATGATCCACAAATCATGGGCAGAATTTCAAGAAACTAACTCGGAACATGAGGGGAACCCCACACTATTCTGGGAAACTGCAAAAGTAGTCTTAGAGGGTAGAATCTTAGCGTTCGCAGCAACCCATAAAAAAAGATCTACTCAGCAATACGAGAGAGCCAGCACAGCTCTGAGAGAGGCTCAAATCGCCCTCAATAAACTCAATTCCCCTAGCAACAGAAAAAATTGGA
>BLSH010066407.1:470258-481131 GCA_018402905.1 Glandirana rugosa
AAACGAAGGTAGGTTAAAAAAGACAACGATCCCCTTAACTCAAATAACTCCCGCTAAACTCGGAGAGAGTCTCGACACGACCGAGAGAGCATAACGACTCATCTAGAAAAAAATACCCAACGACGCTTGCGATTCTAAGATGGGAGATTCTGATGAAAACGTCAAAGGGTCTTATCACACCCCAAGGGGAGTACGATAGACTATATGTTCTGCAATCCCCTCATGCTACCATTATCTTTAAACCCAGAAATTCTAGACATGGCTATCTCTGATCACGCCCCAATCGCCCTCCAACTGGCAGTCTCGGAGACGCCTAACTCACCCAAAATGTGGCGCTTCCCAACGCACCTAGCAGGAAACACCGAATTGCTAGAGATGATCCACAAATCATGGGCAGAATTTCAAGAAACTAACTCGGAACATGAGGGGAACCCCACACTATTCTGGGAAACTGCAAAAGTAGTCTTAGAGGGTAGAATCTTAGCGTTCGCAGCAACCCATAAAAAAAGATCTACTCAGCAATACGAGAGAGCCAGCACAGCTCTGAGAGAGGCTCAAATCGCCCTCAATAAACTCAATTCCCCTAGCAACAGAAAAAATTGGATGGAAGCAAAATCTGCTTTTGACAAATGGGCTGGTATGCGCGAACTCTATTACTACTTGCGCTCCCAACTCCAATACCATAAATTCGGCAATAAACCGCGTAAACTCTTAGCCCAGCTTTGTAGAGGCCCATACACCCCTACTCATATAACAGCCTTAAGACGTCCCGATGGCACGACGACAAAAGACTCTAAAGAAGTGCTCTCTGTACTAGAGGATTTCTATTCTAACCTCTACAGCGACGACCCCATAGACGAATCGATGGCGTCTTCATTCCTTGATAAGATAAACCTTCCCTCATTTGATCCTGTCGACTTGACGGCCCTTAACGCTCCCATAACAGTAGCAGAAGTCAATCAAGCGATTTCCTCATTTTCCCCCAACAAAGCCCCCGGCCCTGATGGGTATACGTCCGAACTTTACAAGTTAACTAAAGACTTTATCACTCCCACGCTGGTTTCCCTCTATCAGAGTATTTTGGATGGAGGCCCGTATCTTCCCACAGCGTTCCAAGCGCATATAAAGCTGATTCCAAAAAAAGATAAGGATCCTTTAAACCCAGGTTCCTACAGACCCATCTCCCTACTTAACCTCGACTCCAAACTCCTATCTAAAATTATGGCTAAAAGGCTGGCAAATATCATGCCTGCTTTGCTTCACCCTGCCCAGGCAGGGTTCACCGTGGGGAGATCGGCAGCCTCCAACATCCGCAAAGTGTTGGCTGTGCTGGAGGCGGCCAAGACTGGCCCGGCCAGGGACTCTGTTATTGTCACCCTTGATGCTGAAAAAGCATTTGACAATATCAGTTTCCGCTAGTCCTCCAGAGGGTGGGTATCACGGGCCCCTTCTCCCACCTAATTACCGCCATGTACAAAGCACCGTACGCAAATGTGGTAGCAGCGGGCTTAATTTCCAACAAAATCATGTTGCACAAGGGCACGCGCCAGGGGTGTCCCCTCTCCCCCCTCCTATTCAACTTGGCTATCGAACCCCTATCTCGTTTTATTTTGTTCAACTCCAACATTCATGGGGTGATGATCGGAGATCAAGAGATACGGTCTGCACTTTTTGCGGATGACATTCTTATTTTTTCCTCATCCCCCCAAGCAGACATTCCCCACATTCAGGATATTTTCACACAGTTTAGGAGCTGTGCGGGTCTCAGGATCAATTTTGGGAAAAGTGAAGTACTGCCACGCTTCCAATCTAGAACTCCCCACTGGGCAGCACGGTCCGTTTTCCAGATAGCAAAAAACCATATTACATACCTAGGAATTCAGATTGGTAAAACTCCAGCCTCAGTGTATCAGCTAAATTACCCCCCTTTACTCGCTAAAATTGGGAATGAACTTTCCCACTGGTCGTCCCTCCCCCTCTCCTTATTGGGTAGATGCCACCTTTTCAAAATGATGAGCTTTCCCAAACTTTTGTATCCCCTCCAAACTATTCCCTTACTACTAAAACACAAGGACATACAATCCCTACATAAATCTCTTTCAGCCTTTCTCTGGAAGGGCCGGAAACCCCGCATATCCTTGACAAAACTCCAACAATCCACCCGGCTTGGAGGTATCAACCTGCCAAACATTAGAAGATATAACCTAGCTTGCCTTCTTAGGGTGGCACTGGATTGGCTGGCGGGCAGGTCCAATTACTCTAACATGAGCTGGAGTCGCAAATGGTAAGCCCGGATGGTCTAGCCGCTATCTTGCATTGTAAATTTAATTCTCTCCCTCCCCACCTTAAGCAGAATCTGCTGATAAGGGACACGGTCATAGCCTGGCGGGAAACCAGAAAGGCTCTACATCTCCCATTCTCTATTTCCCCACATCTTCCCATTATGGGGCACCCTCTCTTGAATTTACATAAACATTACGCGGCTTTCTCCACCTGGGCTTCCCATGGGCTTACTAAATGGGCACAACTATTTGATCAAGGTACCGGAAAGGCATATCCCTTTGAGGTTCTAAAAACTCAATTTAACCTCCCCTCTCACCACTTCATCCACGTTCAGCAAGCTATAAGTTTTGCCATATCTCTGTACTCTGAGAGACGCAGCAGGTTTAAACTCTCCTTCATCGACGAGTTGCTCGAGAGGAGCCACGTTAAGATCTCGGACATTTACAAAGCTTTTTCCCAAAGCACAGCTGACTCACAACACCTTAGCCCTGGTCTGGCCTGGTCAAAGGACTTCAACTTTCCGGGCGGTTGCAATACCCCCCTGCTGGGGTACATCTCTACTAGGAAACAGATCGCCAATGAGTTCTGGAGGGAGCAACAGCTAAAAATCCTGCACAGAGCCTACGCCCCCTTCACTACTTCACCTGCCTTGCCGAAACCCTTTTCCTGTCCTTGGTGTGACCTGCACAAACCCACTCTGAAACACAGACTATGGGATTGCCCTTATATAAAATATTTGTGGGAGAGCTCACAAGCCTTAGCCCTTAAAGTCACGGGTCTCCCTCCATCTGACGAACCTGCTCTACTGCTCTTTGGATATATGGAAGACCCCACCACCCCACCTAAGGACACAACTTGCCAGATCCTAAGAACGCACAGAGCTTGGATTACCACGTGCTTCATGGCAACCAGGAGAGCCATACTGAAACAATGGGTTTCCCCTGCACCTCCTACTTTGGACCTGGTCAAAGCTGACCTAAACAACCTCATGCACAAGTATATCCTGGACCTCACTCTACACCCGGCTAACCATGCTGACCTCAACAACAAGTGGGGCCCATTCAGAAAACTTTTACAGGCTGATACACTGCCACAAGATCCTAAGGACACGGACTCCTTGGAGGAGACTCCCTTTGCTTCCCCCCCCTGAAACCTGCTTTTCAATACCCATTTGAACTTGACACCAGGTCTCAAACCTAAAATTATACCACATCTAGATCTTTACTGTAGCATAACTATTTCGTAACTTGTTGTAAGATCCTTCCCCCTTTTTTTTTTTTTTTCCCTCAAATCTTGTCATAGAGAGGTTCTCCTAGACACTCTCCCCCATTCTCGCCTCCCCCGAACTTGCTGGTTTTTCCCCGCCTAGGAGACCACTCAGGGTTTAGACACCCGCTTTAGACTTACTGATTGGACTTGATCGGCTCTTACCAGTCTTTGGGAACAACTTCCCTTCCTCTGTTATCTACTTGGTTCACTAATGAAACTATTTATTTCCTCTCAGGTGGCAGCCTTGCCCTATATCCCCCCCCCTCTATATATATCGGTGAAGAACCTCCAATGGATCTAGAAAAAAAAAAGGGGGAGGGGGGGGCAAAATGGGAAAAGGGGTGTAAATACTCAAAAACCATAAGGGATATCAAGGGTATATATATGCGTCTCTTTATCCCCGCCGACCCTGTAATTTTAATAGGATAGCTCTCTGTGAATATGCATATTCAAAACAGAGAAATAGAAGAAAAAAAGCTATGGTTTGCTTTAAAGTGTGAGTAAATGGGGTGGGCAGCGAAAAAAAGAGAGAAAAAAAAAGGGGGGGAGGGGAAGGATGTAGTCCCCCTTAAGAACCCCACTCCCCAGTGTGGTGAACCCAAACCAAAATCAGGGGGAACATCCCTCACAAACACCCATAAATCAAAGTGATATGGGAAATCCACAGAGGTGCAATAAATTACAAAAGAAAAAAACGCTAGTTGCATATGAAACTAACACAATACCTAGAGTATAGGATGATAGAGAAAAGCGATACAGCAAAAGGTTGTCATTCCTCAATATGCAGTCACAAACTGTGTGTGTCTCACAGCACGCATGAAAAGAGCTCGAGGGTGAATGAGTGTCCTACCTATATTGCACGCCAACACGTGTGCCCGTCCGCCATTCGGATTTGTCTCAAATGGCGGCAGGTGCAGGGCTGGTTTTATAGCATCACCACCCCTAGGTGTACAGCATCATTGGTGGAGTACGCATCTCCATCCTGTTATAGGCATCACTTCCGGGTCAGCAGTCACCCTTCAGATATCCAACGAACAGAAACAGAACATTGGGGCTGTAGCGGCCCCTAGTGTATACTAAAATATTGCAACGTAATGCATAAATAAGACTGGCAATAAACCCTATGAATTGCTAAATAGTAAGAAATGGGTTTAGAAAAAAGAATTCAAACTATGTGACACAGCATCAAGTAAGATACAAAGTGCATGTGAGACCCCCAAATGCCAGGTCTGTTAAAAATCAACAATTGTGAGAGAAAAAAAAAAAGGAGGAGGTTCAATCACAGTCCACTCATCTGTAGCTCCACTCATGATAATTGGCATACTTACCCCCTAGGAGAAACAAAAGCAGATATATGAGGAAGATTATATATGGAACAAATCATAAAGGGGCACATGTTCATAATGGTCCCCTGTGGTGTCACTATTTGATTTTTAAAGGTACCCTTCATCTTCATATGATCCTAATTTAGCCTCTCAATAGAATTGGGTCAAGCCACATTATATTGAGAGGAGGGACGGTAAGTGGGGAGAGGGACCGGTATAAAGAATAGTATTGGAAAAGAGGTGTTAACCATGTCCTTCCCAAGTCACCGAGACAAAACCCTCCAGAAAGGGACGATAGCTGACCATGCTATTAAGGCCCGGTGGAGTAGTGGCGTTAAGGGCCACTATCCAGCGGATCTCATTCTGCATCAAAATTTTGTCCCAATCTCCTCCTCGATTGTTGGGGTGAATCCTATGTAAAATAAGGAACTTGATTGTTGGAAGGCAATTACTATAATGATCCCCAATGTTAGATCCGGGTTTCGTGTTTTTAATTCCACAAAAGCTTTATTGAATATACAACTGTACAGTACATGTTCATTGCCATGGCTTAGAACAATAAGTAATAATACCGCAGTGGAAAACTAGTACATAGCAAAAATAAAGCATTAAAACGTAACTTTAAGGTTCAAATAAAGAAATATTGCATAGTTAAATGTAAAGATGGTAGAGATATACCGGTTGCCAATGTATTCACATTATTGTAAGGGTGTGGAAACACAGCATTAGGGAGTTTATGTGTTGAAGTTAGCTAAGTAGATGTGGGGGTGTGCCAGGGGCAACAAACGAAGTACTGGAAAGAGCTTGGAGGGTTAGAGGAGGGGAGGGGAGGTAAAGGGATGGGGATAGGGGGGGAGGGAAGGGGAAGGGTAGGGGGAAAGGGGAGGGGCAAGGTGGACCAGATGTTAGTCTAATATAAAGTTTTGCTCTTTGGGGTTTCGTGTTTTTATGGCTGTCAAGTGTCTGGAAGCTCTCTTATAAAATTGTTGTATGGTTTTACCCACATAGAAGGCGCCGCAGGCACAGGTAAGTAGGTAAACCACTCCCATAGTTTGATTACATAAAAAAAAAAACACTCCCATAGTGGTACAGTTGGCGAAGTGTTTTGGTTTAAAGTAATGACCGTTGGGTAATTTTATATGAGTATTAGTGTTCATAAGATGACAAATTTTACAACCCCCACAGGTATACGTGCCCCTGAATTCTCCCGTATATTCGCTATGTACCATGTGATCTCTTAATGACCGAGAGCATGGTCAGCTATCATCCCTTTCTGGAGAGTTTTGTCTCGGGGACTTGGGAAGGACATGGTTAACACCTCTTTTCCAATACTATTCTTTATACCGGTCCCTCTCCCCACTTACCGTCCCTCCTCTCAATATAATGTGGCTTGACCCAATTCTATTGAGAGGCTAAATTAGGATCATATGAAGATGAAGGGTACCTCTTCTTTTGTTTCTCCTAGGTAGTATGCCAATTATCATGAGTGGAGCTACAAATGAGTGGACTGTGATTGAACCTCCTCTTCCTTTTTTTTTTTTTCCTCTCACAATTGTTGATGTTTAACAGACCTGGCATTTGGGGGTCTCACATGCACTTCGTATCATATTTGATGCTGTGTCACATAGTTTGAATTCTTTTTTCTAAACCCATTTCTTACTATTTAGCAATTCATAGGGTTTATTGCCAGTCTTATTTATGCATTGCGTTGCAATATTTTAGTATACACTAGGGGCTGCTACAGCCCCAATGTTCTGTTTCTGTTCGTTGGATATCTGAAGGGTGACTGCTGACCCGGAAGTGATGCCTATAACAGGATGGAGATGCATACTCCACCAATGATGCTGTACACCTGGGGGTGGTGATGCTATAAAACCAGCCCTGCACCTGCCGCCATTTGAGACAAATCCGAATGGCGGACGGACACACGTGTTGGCGTGCAATATAGGTAGGACGCTCATTCACCCTTGAGCTCTTTTCATGCGTGCTGTGAGACACACACAGTTTGTGACTGCATATTGAGGAATGACAACCTTTTGCTGTATCACTTTTCTCTATCACCCTATACTCTAGAGGTATTGTGTTAGTTTCATATGCAACTAGCGTTTTTTTCTTTTGTAATTTATTGCACCTCTGTGGATTTCCCATATCACTTCGAGCCATGGCAGGCATCGATTTATGGGTGTTTGTGAGGGATGTTCCCCCCTCATTTTGGTTTGGGTTCACCACACTGGGGGGTGGGGTTCTTAAGGGGGACTACATCCTTCCCCTTCCCCTCCACACCCTTTTTTTTTTTTTCTCTCTGGTTTTCGCTGCCCACCCCATTTACTCACACTTTAAAGCAAACAATAGCTTTTTTCTTCTTTTTCTCTGTTTTGAATATGCATATTCAGAGAGCTATCCTATTAAAATTACAGGGTCGGTGGGGATAAAGAGACGCATATATTTGGGACCGCGGGCAGATCCCCTCGGTTACCCCACCAAAAAGGACATAATTGATTGGCCTCTCTTGTTTTGACCCCATTTCTCTCCCTTCCCTCTGGACATCTACATATACTATTCTTTTGGATATGGATCTGTGAATGGTGAGTCTTTCATACTCATACAAATTTATTTGATAGCGCCATGGGCTGTGAAATCCTATATACCCTTGATATCCCTTATGGTTTTTGAATATTTACACCCCTTTTCCCATTTTGCTCCCCCTCCCCCCCTTTTTTTTTCTAGATCCATTGGAGGTTCTTCACCGATATTTTTGAATGCACCCACACGTGCTCCACTGACAAAGATCCGTCCGCCCATCTGTAGCAGTATCCATCTCTCCCCCCACAAATGTGGGGTATGTCTGTGATCATTACCAACCAGGTATTCTTTGAAATTTAATTAATTTTTACTTTACTCATGTGGTGGTGGCCTTCTGTGTCAGGCTATTGATTCCCATACCAATACTGAATCACACAATTTTCAATATTTTCTCTCTATATTTTTTTTTTTCTTCTCTCCCCAACAGTGAAGACAAATAGTGTCCTACTACAACACATATTTGGTTGCCATAATCTGTTGCACAGTTATCCCTGATGAAGGGCGTGAAGGCTTCGAAACATATATGTTGGGTAACTGCATTCCATCGCGGAGGATAAACCGCATTCCTTGTGGCCCACCAAGTGTGCCTCCTCAACCAACATCTTTCTAAGGCAACACTGGTGCAATACCAACATGAACACTTTTAATGTTAATGTTTTTATGTGACCATTCTGACAATTTTTCATTTGTTTATGTGCTGTCTTTATTCATTGATCTTTTTGATGTAATAAATGATTGTTTTTACATAAAACAGTGGTTGCTTAACCTATTTAAAGTCCTTTTCTGTGGGGGGAATTTCTTTGTATTGTAACATATGATGGGACGAGGTTGCAACCAGGATATATCCTATTGTCTGTATGGTATACCAATACCTCATACCAGCATCCTGATCATTTCCATACCCCATACCAGTGTCCTGATTGCCACCATACCCCATACCAGTGTCCTGATCACCGCCATACCCATATCAGTGCCCTGATCACTGCCATAGCCCATACCAGTGCTCTGATCACCACCATACCTCATACCAGCATCCTGATCACCGTCATACCAGTGTCCTGATCGCCGTCATACCTCCTACCAGTGTCCTGATTACCGCCATACCTAATACCAGCATCCTGATCACTGCCATACACCATGCCAGCATCTTGTTCACCGCCATACCTCATGCCAGTGTCCTGATTGCCACCATACCCCATACCAGTGTCCTGATCACCACCATACCAGCGTCCTGATCACTGCCATACCCCATACCAGTGTCCTCATCACCACCATAACTCATACCAGCATCCTGGTCACCGCCATACCCCATACCAGTGTCCTTATCACCGCCATACCCCATACCAGCTCCCTGATCACTGCCATACCTCATACCAGTGTCCTGATTGCCACCATACCCTATAGCAGTGTCCTGATCACTGTCATATGCCATACCAGTGTCCTTATCACTGCCATACCCCATACCAGCACCCTGATCACTGCCATACATCATACCAGTGTCCTGATTGCCACCATACCCCACACCAGTGTCCTGATCACTGCCATACCCATATCAGCACCTTGATTGCTGCCATACCCCATACCAGTGCTCTGATCACCACCAAACCTCATACCAGCGTCCTGATCACCGCAGTACCCCATACCAGTGTCCTTATTACCGCCATACCTCATACCAGTGTCCTGATTGCCACCATACCTCATACCAGTGTCCTGATCACTACCATACCAGTGTCCTGATCACTGCCATACCCCATACTAAGTGTCCTCATCACCGTCATACCTCATACCAGTGTTCTGATCACCACCATACCTCATACCAGCATCCTGGTCACCGCCATACCCCATACCAGTGTCCTGATCCCTGTCATACCTCCTACCAGTGTCCTGATCCCTGTCTTACCTCCTACCAGTGTCCTGATTGCCGCCATACCACATACCAGCATCTTGATCACTCCCATACCTCATACCAGCATCCTGACCACCACCATACACCATGCCAGCATCTTTATCACTGCCATACCTCATACCAGCATCCTGATCACTGCCATACACCATACCAGAATCCTGATCAACCCGATATGCCACACCGGCATCCTGATCACCGCCATACCTCATACCAGTGTCTTGATCACCACTATATAACACCACCATACTAGCATCCTGATCACCATCATACCCCACAACAGCGTCCTAATCACCTCCGTATGCCATTCCAGCATCCTGATCACAGCCATACCTTATACCAGCATCCTGATCACCACCAAACCTCATACCAGTGTACGGATTACCCTGATATGCCATTCCAGTGTACTGATCACAACCATACACCATACCGGCATTCTAATCACCATAAAAACCTTAGCATTCTCATCAGTGCCATACCCCATACCGGGGTCCTGATCACCTCGATACACCATACCAGCATCCTGAATCAATACACATGGCCATATGCCATACCAGTGTCCCAATCACGTGATACCCCATACCAGCGTCCTGATCACCACCATACCCCATACCAGGATTTTAATCATTTCCATACACCATACCAGAGTCTCAATACCTACCATATGCAACAGCAGCTTCCTGATCACCACCATACCTCATACCAGCATCCTGATTACCGTTATACCGCATAACAGGGTCCTGATCACTATCATACCCCACACCAGGGTTCTGATCATTGCCATATGCCATACCAGTATCATAATCACTGTAATAGACCATACCAGCATTCTAAACACTGCCATACCTTATACCAACATCCTGATCACTGGCATACCCCATACTAGCGTTCTGATCATCGCCATACCTTATATCAGCATCCTGATCATCACTATACCCTACACCAGTGTCCTTATCACCATCATATGCCATACCAGCATCCTAATCACTGCCATGCCCCATTTCAGCATCCTGACCATCGCCATACCTCATACCAGTGTCCTAATCACCACTGTGCTCCATACCAGCGTCCTGGTCACCGTCATATGCCATATCAGCATCCTGATCACCACCACACATCATACCAGAGGCGTCACTAGGCGGGGGTAACACCCGCAGAGGGGTGACTTCAGAATGAGGGCGGCAGAGAGTCCTGGGTCCTGGAGGCAGGACAGTTTTCAATGTAACACCGGCAACGCACACTGCACTGTCCTTGAGTGAGATTTGGACTCTGCTGTGTCTCACTCACTGCAGCTGTCTCCTATCACACACACGCGCTGCCCAAAGAGATTCTTGCTCAGACTGTCACTCTAGGGGCAACGCGTGTGTGATAGGAGACAGCTGCAGTGAGTGAGACAGAGCAGAGGCCGAGTCTCACTCAGGGACAGCGCGGTGTGTGTTGCCGGTGTTACATTGAAAACTGTCCTGCCTCTGCTCAAGTGCATAAGGGGAGGGGGGGTGTGTCTGTCTCT
>BLSH010066407.1:483443-515150 GCA_018402905.1 Glandirana rugosa
CTAGTCCTATGACCATACCGCATACCGCCACTAGTCCTGCGATTATACCCATACCACCACTAAATGGGGGGTCTGTACTGATGGGGGGGTCTATACTGATGGAGGGGGTTTATACTTAGTGGGGGGACTATACTGAGGGAGGGGGTTTATATTTAATGGGGGGTCTATACTGAGGGAGGGGACCTGTACTTAGTGGAGGAGGCGGTCTATACTGAGGGGGGGGACTGTACTTGGAGAGGGGTCTGTACTGACGAAGGGGGGGGGTCTGTACTGAGGGGGGACTATAGTTGGTGGAGGGGATTGCCACCATGTTTTTCCGCACCGGGTGACACCAACACCGCCACTGCATCATACCAGCATCCTAATCACTGCCATACCCCTAACCAGTATCCTGATCACCACCATACTCCATACCAGCAGCCTGATCACTGCCATACCCCATATCAATGTCCTTATCACTGCCATACCCCATGTCAATGTCCTGATCACCACCATACCCATATTAGCGTCCTGATCACCGCCATACGCCATACCAGTATCCTGATCACCACCATACCAGTGTCCTGTTGGGATTGGAAGATATTATGAAGAGGTGGAAAGATGTTGGCACCCCTTATGACTATAGTAAGCATGGGCAAACACCATTGCCTTTGCCACTAATATAGCTATATACTATATAGCAAAGTAAATAGCTCTTGAACACAAAAATCTGCAATGAAGCATACCATGTAAAACGCGTGATGGCAGCAGTGTTCTCACGTTAAATATTTCATGTTGAATGTTGTTGATGCTTGGCATCAGTATTTATTATTTATGTATTTACTTCCTGTATTTTATGTCGCCAACATCTTTACAAAGCACATACAACAATTTACATGAGCAACTGCTCTGTCTTATAATCCTTTACCGCTACACTCATACATATTAGAGGTGTACTCACTTTTGTTGCCAGAGGTTTAGACATTAATGGCTGTGTGTTGAGTTATTTTGAGGGGACAGCAAATTTACACTGTTATACAAGCTGTACACTCACTACTTTACATTGTAGCAAAGTGTAATTTCTTCAGTGTTGTCACATGAAAAGATAGAATAAAATATTTACAAAAATGTGAGGGGTGTACTCACTTTTGTGAGATACTGTAGATAATACACACACTTCTGGATGATAAAGTCCCATGTGTGAATCAAACGAACAAGCCAAGCACTGCAAAGCAGTTATCAACCAGATTGCCTTGATGGTAGCTGTAATTTAGTTTCACAATTTGATATTCATGTTATCAAACTGTTATCAAATTATATGCATTTGAAATAAACAAATACATTTTTTATTTGTACTGTAACTGGTGTATTAATTTATTGCAAATGCAATATGAATGATCAGTGTAACTTTATATAGCTTTACATGTAAGAAAGCTACACCTTATGGCAGCTCAGAGTACTGAAATGGGGGAATTAAAAAAGAGAAATTAAAATGAATCTCTAGATTAACTAGAGAGGAGAACTATGTCCTTCCCGATGATTTCTGCATCTCAGTCTTCCCTGCGCAATATAAAGCATGCAAAAAAAAAACTATTTGTCTCAGTGTTATTTATTTATTTATTTCAGGTACTTATATAGCACCGTCAATTTACGCATCGCTTTACATATACATTGTACATTCACATCAGTCCCTACCCTCAAGGAGCTTACAATCTAAGGTCCCTAACTCACATTCATACATATACTAGGGCCAATTTAGACAGGATCTAATTAACCTCCCAGCATGTCTTTTGGAGTGTGGGAGGAAACCGGAGTACCCGGAGGAAACCCACGCAGGCACAGGGAGAACATGCAAATTCCAGGCAGGTAGTGTCGTGATTGGGATTCAAACCAGCGACCCTTTTACTGCTAGGCGAAAGTGCTATCCACTACACCACTGTGCTGCCCCAACACAGTTCCATGCCATATAACCTTTATAGACCATAAAATTCCAAGACACAGTACCCTCTATATGTTACAACGGAATGCAAGTTATGGTTTCATTTATTCAGAAATAAAATTAATGTTTACATTCTTTTTTCTTTTTAAAGCTGAATTGAAACCCCAAAACACCTCTATTTTTTAATGAATTACTCTTTGCTCCTTACGCTGTGGCTTTCTCTTCCCTCTCAGCACATTACCAGTGCCTTCCAGATTAAAAACGTGTTTCTAGCACAAAACCTCAAATTCTACACAAATGTTGAAATTTTTTTCAACAATAATTTTTACCCCCTTGTTTACCAAAATGATTATCACATATTCTTAAGCACATATGAAGTCATTTGGTTGTTTCAAACAATACTAAATTAAGATTTTTTTTATAATAAGTAGTAAAATATTCAGTTTTTCTTAGTTAATGATTAAAGTATTTTGCCTAATAAACAGCATTCTGAATACTATCATTAAATTATATTCTACTATTTATAATAAAGTCCCTAAATACACATTGGTTTTGATACTTGCATCAGTGCTGTATTTAATAAGCTAATTTGTAATCTTTTACATTTCAAGACACGACAAATTTTCCAGTACACTTTTCTAATTTGTCTGTGAGGACTTTATTTACAGTAGGGCCCTTCTGAACTGGTTAGATAAAAAATGAGACAGTGTTACCCTAATAAATGACATAAAGGCTTAAAGTGTTTGTTACCCCAACATTTTATATTCCTGATATGTACCTGCTGTACCATGTACTTATATAAGAAAGTATCCTGTTCTCTTTGTATTGCTTTCTTTGTGTGAAACCTCTGGTGTTCCCACCAGTCCCTCTGCTTTCCTATTAGAAACTGACCACACTAAGCAGGAGAACACAACACGATCAGTTCTCTAGCTGTGCTGTAAACCCAGCCTGCTCTCCTCCAATGATCAGACTTGTCCTGACAAGCCCCCATGACACAGCCATTCACTGGGAAGATCAGCATGCTGTTGTTTCTCCTCTCCTTAGCTCTTATGCAGCTGAGAACAGAGAGAATGTGATTACGTATAAAAAAGGGGAAAAAATGTATTTTTAAAGTTTTTATTCTGTATCTATACACAAATGTTTTAAAAAACAAAACAAAAGGAAGGCGCACACACCTAGTGCATTACCATAAAAAGTTTTAATGGAAATAAAAAAGTTAAAAATGTATACTCACAAAATGGCGTCACAAAGCCATGACAAGACGATACAAATGGATAAAAAAAGGCACAAGGTGGGGTATCAGCTGATGCGTTTTAGGGGCGCACCCCCTTCCTCAGAGCTGTGCACCCCCGAAACGCATCAGCTGATACCCCACCTTGTGCCTTTTTTTAACTTCCATTAAAACTTTTTATGGTAATGCACTAGCTCTTCCTTTTGTTTTGTTGTTTAGTCATTTTCGGATTACCCCGTCCGAGGGGGGCAGCACACATCTGGTCTCCTACCCCCTGTTTTTCCGGTTGCCTGTTATCCTGAAGGCCCTCTAGCGCTGGAAACGACTATTTTTTCCTTTGTATGATATACACAAATGTTTTGCCTTTCATTTCTATTTGCAAATGAATGGATTGTTTTACAAGGTGATTGTAATGCAGTACAAGCAATCAGGCATAGCCTATGTGAGAGTGGCAACTGTGCTCTAAATTTAGGAACAGTGCGGCATTGTTGCCACACCATCCCAGGAAGCTGCATAAGGTGGATATTGCAGCTGGCTCAACAGGTACTTGTATAACTTTGCAGTGGAAGAGAGAACTGTAAGTGTTGATGCACCTCTACCTTTTTTAATGGCAGGCCATTGTTTAACTTTAATGTCTTCCTACACCAAGTATCTGCCTTACAGGATTTTAACTTATAGAGAATTGGAAATAACTGTGCTTAGAGAGTGTACATAGCTGCTGGAACTTCACTAGACATAAAATGGTGCATAAACTGTTATATACAATATAGTGCAGTACTAAAAATAAAGTGAATGAACAAAAAAAATAATATTGAAATGGCAGTCAGAGATGTATACTCTGAATTTAAATACAAGGGAGTTAATTATATATGAAAAAGTGGAATAAAACACCCATGCAACAATGTAATCCTGCAGATAATGAAATCAATAACTCAGTACATAAAGAGCAGTCACTGTGAAAAAACGAGTCCCAGGAAGGGTTGATTAGATTCCCACATGAAGAAAAGATGTGTCAGAAGATTCAGCAATCAATCTGTGATCCACCAGCAGAATATAGCTAGCACACTTACCAGAAATTATGGACTCATATACCGTAAGTATTGAGTGAAAAAAGCAGTTGGAAGATCTCCATCTTTCCAATGGATTTCAATCATATCAAAAGAGGTATTGCGGATTTCCCGATGTTCCAAATCCGGGTAGGGAGTCACCATCCTCACACTCCCGTCTCATGGATAAATGTGAAGAGATAGCAAGCATCCGCACATAGTGTAAAACCATTAAAAAATTCTTTATTTGAAACGTTCTATACACTTACAAGAATCAACTTGAAAACAGCACTGTATATAGACATCAATCCCAAGGTCAATAATTTGTAAACCATGGATCAGAACCCGCAATGACATCATGGACACAATTTCTATCCGACGCGTTTCATCCCATTGAACATCTTCTGGGGTATGGGGATCGTGTCGAGTCACTGCGTTTATATAAGTTTTAGGTCCAAAAGAAATCGTCCATTCTAATTACTGGCAATCATTTGTGAATGTGTATCCAGATTTGTTTCCAAAGATGGCGCTGGGCCTGCGTTTCAAGCCTTGCTATCGGCTCTCAAAGGAATTAGTAATAACTAAAGATGGTGCCGGACATACGTTCCACGCCTCGCTTGTGGCCATCAGTAAAAGTAATGGAAAAAGATGGCACTAGTTATGCGTTCTACGCCTTGCTTCCATCCAGAACCCCCATAGGATGCAGCAAGAGCCACAGACATCAAGCATACATATCAAGCCTCACTTTTGGCTCCCATCAGAGGAAAAAAATACCATAGATAGCACAAGACAGGAGTCTAAAACTTTAATCAGATTGTGGGATACCCATAATTGATCTTGTTAAAAAACTTTAATTAAAAGGTTAATCAAAATGGTTGAATACCCATAATTAGTCTTATTAAAAATCAATGTAAAAAAATATAATGAAACTGTTTAGAATAGTGGCTCCACTTTGTAATTGCCCTAAGCATATAAAAATAGGTCTGTATAAAAATCATAAAAATTAAATAAAAATTAAATGGCCAAAATGTAACGGGGGGACCCCGATAGTAACTATATATGGATCAATAAAATATATACCCTCTGTTAGCCAATATTGCCATTTAGTGGTGACCCATGGGAAGCACAGATTTGGGTATGTGTTTATAAATAGAATCAATGGAAGATGTCCATTGGACTTAACAAGACAAATACAACATTGTAAAAGTATTATGATGTAACATTCCACATTATAATGAAAATGAAATAAATATGGATGATGGAAAAAATAAAACCATGAATTCTAAATGCTCTAGACAAAAATTCAGCAGAACTCTCAAAATGCACTAGCAAATAAACACATACCCAAATTTGTGCTTTCCATGGGTCACCACTAGATGGCAATCGTGGCTAACGGAGGGTATATATTTTATTGCTCCGTATATAGTTACTATCAGGGTCCCCCCTTTACATTTTGGCCTTTAAATTTTAATTTAAGTTTTATGATTTTTATATGGGCCTATTTTTATACACTTAGAGCATTTACAAAGTGGAGCCACTGTTCAAAACAGTTTCATTATATTTTTTTACATTGATTTGTAATATGACCAATTATGGGCATTCTACCATTTTGATTAACTTTTTGATTAAAGTTTTTTTTAACTAGATCAATTATGGCTACCCCACAATCTCATTAAAGTTTTAGACTCCCATCTAGTGCTTCCTATGTTCATTTTTTCCTCCGTTGGGAGCCAAAAGTGAGGCTTGATATGTATGCTCGATGTCTGTGGCTCTCACTGCATTATATAGGGGTTCTGGATGGAAACAAGGCGTGAAATGCATACCTGGCGCCATCTTTTTCCATTTTTTTTATTGATGACTGCAAGCAAGGCATGGAATGCATCTTTAGTTATTACTAATTCCATTGAGAGACAATGACAGTTTGGGAAGGACTTTGTAGGCACCATACAGGCAACAGAGTATAATAAAATATAAAATGTTTATTTCAGTATAAATAAAAGACATAGAAAAATGAACATATTAAAACCACAGACAAAAAGACAGACTGGTAAAAGTCTTCTATAGTTTGTAAAGCAGCTCTATAACCCGGTATGGATGGGTGCCCCTACGCGTTTTGACTTGAAAGTCTTCATCTGGTGGTGCTTTTTTAAGCAATGAGCAAGACAACTGTCCAAAACATAAAAAGTAATAAGTAACATAGAACAATTATATATGCACAATGTTGCAAACAATAGAAAAAAACACTACATGGCTAACTCTGTACAGCTTAAAGACACACATATACATGTGGAAAGCACCAACGCCTCTCAATGCCTCAGACTCTGTAGTGGGTCATTCAAGGGACAAAAAACCTAATGAATAAAAAAGGCTCAATGAAAACTATATTGATTACAATCAGCAGTTAACAGACTTGGTATACAAGTATGCATCTGGTGTGTTTGGATAATATCCAAACACAACCAATAAAGGACACATATATACTTGGTTTATAGTGATTTAGCCGTCTATATATAACTGGCAAAAAAGCTGTCACTGGGGTCCAGATTAAAAATGAAAAATGAGAGTTTCTTGGCCAAAAGGTCAAGGAAGATAACAACATCCCCTTTGAGGCTGTTATAGGAACTTAGTGATTTCCACTGTGACTGCTTTGGACCACATGTATTCACGGAAGGAGTCCCGAGGGGTTTCAACCCCAAATGAGATAAAGCATCAATCTAAATAAAGGCATTGTCGATGCTGAATGTCAAGACAACACAGCATGCTAGCTGCCAAACACATAAAAAAAATCAGTGTATAGCAAGCATGACTTACTCTAGAGTGGACAGATAAATATCACAGCGCCTGTCAGCATGGTGGAAGAGGCATACTGATTAGCCCTGTGTCCACCTGGAATATTATATTATATCATGCAGAGGGGGAGGGACCAATGAGAGCTCACTCATGCAGCACTGGATCCCATGAGACAATCAAAGTATGGTAATAGAGCGGCATCCAGGGCGGGAATAAATCCCGTCATAAGCTGCGTGTATCGTGAATGAGAGCCGCCATGGTGTCCCCCACCTCATGCCAAAAGGATTGTGCATCATTTACGTGTGACTGCACATGGATTGGCATCACTTCCGGTCGTGGTGCGTACCACAGCAATTGCATCAAGAGATGCTGAGGTGCCAACACAGGAAGCGCGGCCTCAGAATGTGGGCAGTGCACAAGAAGCGCATCACACCACATCACACAGGCTGCACTGCATCCCCGCCATCTAGTGGCGTCACAGCTCGCAGCAGGATGAACAATGTCATCAGATGGAAAATAATGCAAGTTGGCTATGAGGAAAGGCCCCCTCTCTGGAAAAATTCCAGAAGGGGACCTACCTGTGCTGGGAATGAATCTCAACAGGACTGGACAAAAAGAGGTGTGACTCCACATGCATATGAAGCTGTCACAGAGACAAGAATACATAACAACGTAACCATATACTATCACAATTAATGTCTATAAAAAATTTTACATAGACATTAAATTCTCATAGTATATGTCTTTTATTTATACTGAAATAAACATTTTGTATTTTATACTCTGATTGTTGCCTGTATGGTGCCTACAAAGTCCTTCCCAAACTGTCATTGTCTGTATATTTGGATGTGGCACTATCCTCTGCTAATACTGGGTTCTCAGATAGGATTTTCTGTATTAATTTCATTGAGAGCCGATAGCGAGGCTTGAAATGATTGCTGGTTATCAGAATGGATGATTTTTATTGGACCTAAAACGTATTTAATCGCAGTGACTTTACGCAATCCCCATACCCCAAACAATGTCCAATGGGACAAAACGCATGATGTCATTGCGGTTTCTGATCCATGGTTTACAAGTTATTGACCTGTTTTCAAGTGGATTCTTGTAAGTGTATAGTACGTTTCAAATACAGGATTTTTAATGGTTTTTACACTATGTGCAGATGCTTGCTATCTCTTCACATGTATCCATGAGATGGGAGTTTGCCCTGGGAGGGTGGTGACCCCCTACCCGGATTTGGAACATCGGGAGATCCACAATACCTCTTGTGATATGATTGAATTTTATTAAAAGGATGGAGATCTTCCAACTGCTTTTTTTACTCAATACTTATGGTATATGAGTCCACCATTTCTGGTAATTTCTGGTGCTAGCTATATTCTTCTGGTGGATCACAGATTGATTGCTGAATTTTTTGACACATCATTTCTTCATGTGGGAATCTAGTCAAACCTTCCTGGGACTCATTTTTTCACAGTGACTGTTCTTTATTTACTGAGTTATTGATTTCATTATCTGCAGGATTACCTTGTTGCACAAAACTGCAGATGGTCTTTTATTTCACTTTTTTATATATAATTAACCTCCTTGTATTTAAATTCAGAGTTTACATCTCTGACTGACATTTTAATATTATTTTTTATGTTCATTCACTTTATTTTTAGGATGTTAACATATGGTAGGGGATGTCAGGAGATGGTTAATAGGACCCTTTCACCAGTCTGGTTTTATTTTGTAAACTAGTAAATTTTGTACATTTTTTAAATCTGTTTTTCCCTCTTTCCCCATGTGTTTGTACATACTTCCTCTCCGCCCCTTTGCTATATAGCAAAAAGGCCTCAATGTTCAGCCTTTTCTGGTATGAGAGTGTACACTGTACCCTAAGAACCATATCTAAGTCTACATAATTTGGGCTACCTTGCTCTAGTTACCTTGTGGCATACCCGGCAGCATACCCATATACAGCTGGCCGTTACTAGCAGTGTTATAGCTAAGCCTCCTCCAGTGACAACGACTGTGCCATAAAAATGCTGGAAATCTTATCCAGGTAAACACACGTTCTTTACAAACTTACAATGAGATAACAACAGTGGAGGCGGGTGGTAATTTTTTTTTTGGGGGGGTGGCACACAGTACCAAAAGTGTTGGTGGGCAGCGCTTCTCCTGGGCTTCACCGGCAGCTTCCCTTGCTCAGTGGAGGCGGTGATGGCTTTCCCTTCCCCTGCTCTCAACGGGCAGATTTCTCCCTCCTCCTCGGCGGCAAATTGGGACTCCTCTTTTCGGCCAATCGGAACACGGGTCTCAGGCCTGCTTCCGATTGGCCGGATTGAGGATTAGTGTTTCAAAAAATTATTCAATAAATATTCGTTTTGCTGTTGTAACACCTGGGTGGGCTTGTAGCGCGTTTTGAAGCCTATTTAGAACCTCTGGCTCTAATCAGGTGCTTCAAAAAACATCCCCGCCCCTGTAATTCATGCGTCATGAAAAATTATTACTCAGGTTGGAGCCGCTGTACTAACAATCCAATGTTAGTACATCAATCTCCCATGCTGTTCTATTGTGTTCTGACAGGGGGACGGTCCCCCCTGCCAGAACATTCCTCGACAGGTTGCCATACACATGGGCCAAATGTCGGCCAGTTTCTATTGAACCAGCCAATGCCGCCCAACATTTGGCCCATGTGTACTGGGCTTAAAGGGGTTGTAAAGTCCCAAGGTTTTTCACCTTAATGCATTCTATGCATTAAGGTGAAAACCTTCAGTGCTACAGCTGCCCACCAAAGCCCCCCCCTTTCATAGAAAGTGGCTCTATGTGGGGGCACCCGATGAAGAGGAGGGGCCAAGAGTGCCGCCGAGGCACCCCAGAAAAGGAGGATTGGGGCTGCTCTGTGCAAAACCCCTTAATGAAATAAATAAATAAACCTTTACAATAACTTTAAGGGCCTACACATGGCATCACTTATGATTAGGAATCCCATTCTTTTCAATACAGTCTGTTCATATCTATATGTTCAGTGGTTAGAAGCTTGATGCTTGATGCTTGAAGCTCAAAAAGCACATGAGCTTTGTTGGAGCTGTGTTAAGTGTTTTTCGCCCCATAGACTTTAATGGAAGTGCCTGTAAACACAAACAAATATGTTTTCGTGCTTTAACAACTGCTCTAATCCTCCTCTCTTCCGACCCAGAAGCATGTGCATGCATACACAAATGCTTGAAAAACACTTATTAAACACATGTTTTCGCATGCCAAATCACTCAAAATTGCTAAAAAAAAAATCTCATATAAGCTCTTACATAAGAGTTTACTAGGTGTGAATGCAGACTAAGGGAGCATTGTCATACCAGTTAGACAGAACTACATAGAAAAGGTCCCCTGGCAACTCACATACTGAGTGCTCACATACATCATAAGAAGGAAAAGGACTAAGAATGAAGATATTGGTGAATTTAATGTGTGTGTGTGCTAATGCCATGCTGTGTCTTAACAAACTTAATATTCACTTATTTGCCAAACAGAAAGAAAAAGCATTAGACACTTTCACAAAAAAAGAAGACACTTAAAGTGCTACATGACACAGATATAGCGGATGTCCACCATTTCTGCGGCTTTTGCTAAGCGGCCGCAGTAAATACACAGGTTCTCCTAGAAGGGAGAAATGCACCTGTCAGCCCCTACAAATCCCCCCTCCCCCCCTTCTTGTTTTCACTGCCTGAAGGATTAAGTTACACTGCACTTGTACTGTGTTCCTATGGGGAGAACAGTTACAGCAGCCAATGAAGGAGGCTTTTACAAGTAGCATAGAGCAGAAGGATTCCTGGGAGCAGCAGTGCCTGATGGAGGAAACTATATAAGCAGAGGCTGAAGCCTGAGACAGTCTCTCTGGACAGCGGTGATCAATCAAGCAGGACCCTGTATGGTGGAGGGGACTCGATTTCAGCCTACTCCCACAGACTGAGGGGTTCAGTGGCCTTGTAATGCTCCAGTAGCCTGGGAAGTCTGCCCTGCACCAAGTGGAGCCTGTTCCTGCTGGGGCGATCGATCCAGGAGAACCATGGAGATAGACAGTGGAAGTTGATCCAAGGTGCTAGAGAGCTGGAGTGTAATCCCCATCTCCATCCTTATCGTTACCATCATCCAAGCAGAGGATCCATCCCTCACAGTCACTGTTCTGGTTGGGTGAGCGGGCTAGGTCCATCAATATAGTACTGTGCACATAAAGACCTATTTCTCATACTTATTGTTAGCCAAGGCCTATACATTAACAGAGAAGAAACAGTTGAAATACAATCAAGTGATTCAAGTTATTGCTATAACTTGTCAATCTTGTCAATATTTTGAGTAAATACCATTGAATTTCCCAAACACTGTGTGCTTATCTTTACTGTGTCTTATTTAAATGGGAACTAACACACTAATACTTGAACCTACTATTGCCAGGTGTGCCAGAGGGGACTGAGACCGTTATTGGGGTTGAGAGGCAAAGTAACGGACTGAACAAACTTAAGCGGCTCCTGCGAGGTTAACGCTACACAAGGGGGCTTTTCCAGGATATTGGAGCTACTCTGCAATAAACTCCTGAAGACAGCACCCCTAAACACACCAAGATGGACCCTGCTACTGTGACTCAGTGGTATGCAGAAGAAAATGGTCAAGTGGAGTTGTGTGTGATGATTGAAGTTCCTGGCAGTGACTGGACTGAGGATCGGGTCCATGAAGCTCTGGATGTCTTGGATCTGGGCTAATGAGTGGGCATTTTGGATGTGAAGGCAGATCCCAGCTCTGACAATACCTCTGTCTTGAAGGAGTGGAAGAGAGGGGTCCCCGACGCCTTGCAGGGGGCTATATAAAGGATGCCAACGCCTTGCTGATCTGTCCAGATAGACAAACTTTCAACCCAGGGAGCTCAGGACATATCCAAATAGGTCCAGAGACTACCACCTCTATGCCAGGTACCTCCTCTGAAGTCCTTCTTTTGCCCATAGTATCTGAGTTTGGGAGACTTGTCGAAATGCTCCTCAAGAAGCCAGCTATGCTGACCGATTATGGTTATCACAAGCTACAGTCCTTCTCAGCGGAAAGTATCCACACCCTCAGAAGGGAATGACTTTGACACCTGGATTGACAAAGCTATTCATGTGGCTGAAAAGTGGGAAGTGACTGACATAATGAAGAGGCAGAGAGTGGTTGAAAGTCTGCGAGGTCCAGCTCTGGATGTAATTAGGAACCTGAAACGAGACAAACCCAACTGCACTACTTTTGAGTGTTTGGGAGCGATTAGTGCAGTCTATGGAAGAATTGAAGATGGTACAGAGTTGATCGATCTGTTTAACCACACTTATCAGATGGAGGCTGAGAAGACATCACCCTATATCAGATTCTGCACCGCGTCATAATAAAGGCTGGAGTGAGAGCCAAAGCTGCAAGTAGAACTTTCATGCGACAGATGCAGCAACAAGGCTAGCTAGTCTGTTCTACCTGAACTGTATCCCTCTAAAAATGGCCTATAACTTTCCGTCTCAGGCCTGGAGGTGTGGTGAACAGAGTAGCTAGCCTTGTTCCTTGGGGGCTTCTCTCCCACTATTGACCCTGGATCATCATCTTCATCCTCATTGTTACCATTATCCAAGCAGTGGATCCATCCCTCACAGTCACTGTTGGGTGAGCGGGCTACACCCATCAATATAGTACTGGGCACATAAAGACTGATTTCTCATACTTATTGTCAGCCAAAGCCTATGCATTAATAAATAAGAAACAGTTGGAATACAATCATTTAAACTCTTTTATTGGATTTCTGTCGTCTGTAGTTTTCATGCAGAGTCAGTGGCCACTGTGAAGTTCTTTCTTCCATTACAGTAAGAATGTCTTACATCATTATAGTGCACTACTTGGAAAAGTCTGTTTGCAGCTACTACAGTCATTTGCTGAGTGGCTATCATCTCAATTAAAGGGCCGGCTGAAGATTTGCTAAACTTTGATCCAGGAACACTGATTCACCACAGTCACATCTGCTTTCTTCCTATCTAGTAGGTTTCAATACTTGCCCAGTTTGGAGCATACAAAGTTCACCTGGGAACCCTCCATTACAGAGCAGGTTGAATGTGTGTGTATCTGTAATATATATCTAAGTTATACTAGTTTACCTACAGTAAATTGAGTTGTACCTGTTTAGCATAACAATTAGATTGGTTGACCTTATATCTGAGTGTGTATGTTGACATGTTATTCCTGCTGTGGCTGTTAGAGGAGTGAATGGTAGAGAGTGGCTTGACGTACAGTAGTCATTCCCCTGCTCTCCTGTGCCCACTCTCGTGTACAGAATCTTTAGAATAAGATAGTGTATGATACATTGGTATTGTGTTGACATTTATTCACAAGTCATTGCTATAACTTGCCAATCTAGAGTTCCTCTTTATCCAAATAATATCTTGAGCCATTGATTTTCTCAAACACTGTGTGCTTCTCTTTACTGTGTTTTATTTAAAGGGGAACTAAAACTCTAATACTTGAACCTAGTATTGCCAGGTGTGCCAGAGGGAACTAAGTTATTATATATGTTATTGGGGTTGAGAGGCAGAATAACAGACTTCTGCGGGGGTAGCGCTACACAGATGTGGCTAGACATTTTTTGGAAGACAACATTAGAGTTCTGACCTCAGAAGGCATGTCATAGAAGTGGTTCAAAATGTAGTCAGTATGGGTTACAGAAAAAGTTCTTAAAGCATGAATCATACTAGGATTACATTAAAGCCCTCCAATAAGCAATGTGTGAAGATTGCTGAAAGTTTACCATTGTTGTCAGCACTTTACCCTTTGGAAAAAAAATCAGTATACATACCATTTACCCAGTGTGAGAAATTGGGTCAAGGTAGCACTTCCAAGAACAGGATCCACTCACCAAATCTTCATTTTAGGGCTTTCCTGTCCACCTTTATTTCAAAGAATGTTCAAATGCCCACAAAAGGTTAGCCTCACTGGGGTTTTTGGACATGCCATAACACCATAGGCCTACATGCCTCTTGGTGTTTCTCATGCAGTACTGCTCTGGCCTTGGGTTTCATACCCCTGTCTGCTTCTCCTGCAAACAGTACTCAAACATCTCTGTGCACACATGCATTAACTCTAGGTGCACTGTCTCCCACCCTCTCCTGGCTTGAGCTACCCTGTCTCCCATGGGTAAAGCCATGAACTATTATTAGTAACTAACTCATAAAAGCTGTGTATACCTGGCCAACCAGGGTGCTGGTTATCTGCAAAATGTGGGCCCAAGATTAGAGGAGTCATCCCTTCAAAGTCTCTACAAAGCTACATAACACAAACCATGATTTACTAATCTCAGAGGAGGCTGAACAACCTCTTTACCAAGCACGCATCCTGGAGCCCCTCAACCTGTATGGATGAGAATCTTGGGTGACACTTAACCCTTTTCCCACTGTGATAGGCACAGCACAGTCACACCAGGCACCTTGCGCCATGTTTTTGGGCGTTTTTTGTATTTGTTTGCATTGTTATTCAATGCAAACAACAAACAAACGCAGACGTTTTTGAGCAGTAGAGGGCGTCGGCATTAGTGAGCTGTTTCTAGAATGCGGGACCAGCGCGTTCTGAGGCTGTAACGTTTTGTCGTTTTTGACGCTGACGCCACAAAACGCTCACTAACGCCGTACCGGCGTTAACCAGCGTTTTTTGACGCCGACGTTTTCTGGTTAAAAAATAGCAGAGGAATGTTTTTTTAAAACGCCTATTGACGCCGGCGCTCACTAACGCCCATTGACACCGATGCAAAATGCAGAAAAAAACACAGAATTTTCCCTGACGTCGGACCCGACGTTTTGCTTATTTAAAAACATACACCCGTGTGTATGAGGCCTATAACATCTCATAGCATTATATACATAAATCAACCCTCATGTAAATCTCAGAATTCATCTTCCATTCTTAGCTGAAAACATCAGCTCACTTTGGATTTTTAATAACTCTCTTTTCTTCTGTTACACATACTGTATGTGAATGGGAGAACAGTTGACTTCAGAATATATAGTTTTTCCGTAGTGTGTAACTCTCTCACCATGTTTAGTCCAAGTCCCTACAAGGATAAAATGCTATCACTTTCCAATTTGCTGTCCTGTGGAAAACATATGTTGCAGTAAATGGTGCTGTATTTAATCATTTGCCTGTTAATCTGATTTTATAAGCATCACACGGAGGATGTGTTTCATTCAACAGTAGAAGTGTTTAAGTTCGTTTTATTACATGTAGCTAAACATCAGATCAAAAGATCCTTCTCCAAACTAAAACATTGACAACTTCCAAACTATTTAATTTTGTTTTGAAAATTTGCATGTTAATATATGTGGAGCAATATGGCCACCTTCTGGTTGCTTTTGGTGCTAACACATAGAAAGGGAATAATAGCCATACTGAGTACAGAATTCTGAGACTTTCTTGCACTCTGAGTAAGTCACTTGCGTTAAATTAGTAGATATGCTTTTATATGAGTTCAACTAAATTGCAAACTAATCCGTAACCCACAGAAATACTGTACTTACTTTTTGGGACAGCAGGACTTTGGAGTTGATGCACCTTTAACAATGGGATGCTCACAATGATTTTTGTTATCCTTCTTGAAATACTGGTACATAGCATGTTGTTCTGGCAGTGCTAGTCTGTTATGCTAGAATCACAAAGGATCGATTGCCTTAAAATGTACATCCAGTCCACACCATTAATTCTAAGATTATTCTATCTACCTTGTAAAAGTACGGATGTGTATACTTACCTATTCTCAAGCTGTTCCAGTCCAGTTATATGACCAACTTCCAGCATCGGGTCCAGTGTGTAAGAGGGGCAGCCGATAACTGCTGCCCCATAGTAAACCTATGGGTGACATCATCACCCAGGCTCTGCAGCTGTGAAGTCAGTGTTGGCCTCCTATCATGCGACTGAACTGGAGCAGCTTCAGAATAGGTAAGTATAGGCATCTTTTCTTTTACAGGGTAAGCAGAATTGTCTTAGAATTGGGTTAGGAGTAGATGTAGCCTTAGCTAGAATTTGACTGGAATTCCACTTTAGGCCAATATTCTTAACCACTTCAATACTGGACATTTATACCCCCTTCCTGCCCAGACCAATTTTCAGCTTTCAGCACTCTCACACTTTGAATGACAATTACTCTCTCATGCTACACTGAACCCAAACAAAATTTGTATAATTTTTCTCACACAAATAGAGCTTTCTTTTGGTGGTATTTAAGAACCTCTGGGTTTTTTATTTTTTTGCGACATAATTGAAAAAAGTGCAAACATTTTGAAAAAAAAAACACTTTTTTTTTGTTTCTGTGATAAAATTTTGCAAATAAGTAATTTTTGTTCATAAATTTGGGCCAAAACCTATACTGCTACCTATCTTTGGTAAAAATAACCCAAATAAGTGTATATTATTTGGTCTGTGTGAACGTTATAGAGTCTATAAACTATGGTGCAAATCATTGAAAATTGATCACACCTGATGCACTGATGGCCTATCTCATTTCTTGAGGCCCTGAAATGTCAGGAAAGTACAAATACCCCCCAAATGACCCCATTTTGAAAAGTAGACATTCCAAGGTATTTAGCAAGAGGCATGGCGAGTTTTTTGAAGTTGTTCTTTTTTCCCACAATTCTTGGGAAAATTAAGAATTTTTTTTTTTTTGCACAAAATTGTCATAACAACAAGTTATTTCTCACACACAGCATATGTATACTTCCAATTACACCCCAAAATACATTCTGCTACTGTCCCCGAGTATGGCAATACCACATGTGTGAGACTTTTTCACAGCCTGGCCACATAGAGAGGTCCAACATGCAGGGAGCACCGTCATACATTCTAGGAGCAGAATTTTCACATCTAATTTCCTAACGACCTATTACGGCCTTTGAAGGCCCTGGAGCACCAGGACAATGGAATTACCCACAAAATTACCCCATTTTGGAAATCAAACACCCCAACGTATATTCTATGAGGCATTATGAGTCTTTTGAATGGTTCATTTTTTTCCACAAGTCTTCGAAAAACGTGGAAAGAAAATGAAAACGCTTTTATTTTTACACAAAGTGGTCAATTTATAAGTTATTTCTAACATATAACATGCACATAGCAAAAATTACCCCCCAAAATATATTCTGCTACTCATCCCAAGTATGGCGATACAACATGTGTGAGACTTTTACACAGCCTGGCCACATAGAGAGGTCCAACATGCAGGGAGCACCGTCAGGCATTCTAGGAGCAGAAATTTCACATCTAATTTCCTAAAGACCCATTAAACTTTTGAAGGCCCTGGAGCACCAGGACAATGGAATTACCCACAAAATGACCCCATTTTGGAAAACAAACACCCCAATGTATAATCTATGAGGCGTTATGAGTCCTTTGAATAGTTCATTTTTTTTCACAAGTCTTCTAAAAACGTGGAAAGAAAATGAAAACGCTTTTATTTTTACACAAAGTGATCAATTTATAAGATATTTCTAACACATAGCATGCACATAGCAAAAATTGTCCCCTAAAATATATTCTGCTACTCGTCCCGAGTATGGCGATACCACATGTGTGAGACTTTTTCACACCCTGGCCACATACAGAGGCCGAATATCCAGGGAGCACCGTCAGGCGTTGTAGGAGCATAAATTACACATAAAATTTCATTCATTCCTATCACACTTTTGAAGGCCCCAGGGCACCAGGACAGTGGAATTACCCCCAAAATGACCCCATTTTGGAAAGCAAACACCCGAGGTATATTCTATGAGAAATTGGCTGCAGATAGGTACTCGGGTACTCTAATGGGCTGCAGATAGGTACTCAGGTATTCTGATGGGCTGCAGATAGGTACTTGGGTAATTTGATGGGCTGGAGACAGGTACTCGGGTAATCTGATGGATTGGTAAAAGGTACTTGGGTACTCTGATGGGCTGCAGATAGGTACTCGGTTACTCAGATGGGTTGGTGACAGGTACTCGGGTAATCTGAAGGGCAGGTGACAGGTACTCAGGTACTCTGATGGGCTGGTGACAGGTACTCGGGTACTCTGATGGGCTGGTGACAGGTACTCGGGTACTCAGGTGGGCAGGTGACAGGTACTCGGGTACTCAGGTGGGCAGGTGACAGGTACTCGGGTATGCTGATGGGCTGGTGACAGGTACTTGGGTACTCAGATGGGCTGGTGACAGGTACTCTGATAGGCTGATGGTCTGGTGACAGGTACTCGGGTACTCTAATAGGCAGGTGACAGGTACTCGGGTACTTTGCCGGGCTGGTGACAGGTACTCAGGTTCTCTTTTATGTGCAGGTGACAGGTACTCGGGTACTCTGATGGGCTGGTTACAGGCACTTGGGTACTCAGATGGGCTGGTGACAGGTACTCTGGTACGCTGATTGGCTGGTGACAGGTACTCTGGTACTCTGAAGGACTGGTGACAGGTACTCGGATACTCTGATGGGCAGGTGACAGGTACTTGGGTACTCTGATGGGCAGGTGACAGGTACTCGGGTACTCTGATGGTCTGGTGACAGGTACTCGGGTACTCTGATGGTCTGGTGACAGGTACTCTGGTACTCAGATAGGCAGGTGACAGGTACCCGGGTACTTTGATGGGATGGTGACAGGTACTCGGGTCCTCAGATGGGATGGTGACAGGTACTCGAGTACTCAGATGGGCAGGTGACAGGTACTCAGATGGGCAGGTGACAGGTACTCGGGTACTCAGATGGGCAGGTGACAGGTACTCGGGTACTCTGATGGACAGGTGACAGATACTCAGGTACTCTGATGGACAGGTGACAGGTACTCGGGTACTTTGATGGACAGGTGACAGGTACTCGGGTACTCAGATGGGCAGGTGACAGGTACTCGGGTACTCTGATGGGCAGGTGACAGGTACTCGGGTACTTTGATGGACAGGTGAGAGGTACTAGGGTACTTTGATGGACAGGTGACAGGTACTCTGATGGGGTGGTGACAGGTCCTCTTTATTGGGGGGTGATCAGTGTGCTTGGTGTACAGTAGGCGGTAATGAGCTGTTACCACGATCTCCCTGTCACACACACGATCGGTGTGTGACAGGGAGAACCGCGGTAACAGCTCGTTACTGCGGTTTGTTTACATCACATGACCGGCTGTGATTGAAACAGTCGGTCACGTGGTAAAGAGCCAAATCTATTGGCTCTTTACACGGATCGGAGCTGGGCTTTGTCCGAGGGACAAGCCTCAGCTCCGATCGCCGTGCTGCACGCCCCCGGTGGCGCGCACGAGCGGCGTGCACGAGAAGATCGGTAGTGACCGGCTGTGAATGGACACAGCCGGTCACGTGGTAAAGAGACAATTTTATTGGCCATTTACCCTGATCGGGGGGGACACGACCCCCCGGCAGACTAGCGATCCGTGATCGCCACTACTGCAGGCCCCCAGGGGCCCGCAGTAGCGGCGAGAAGCGGCCGACATCATATGACGTCAGCCCGGATCGACGAGCAGTTCCTGCCGACATCATTTCACAATGACTCTGTAGGGAACTGGTTAAAATATGGGTCAGGCCTTAAATTGGGTCATGGATGCGTATGGGATGGATCGCCATTTGAGTTTACCGACAAATCAAATAGAGAGATGTCACCAGCACACCAAGGATTCCTCAAAAGGGTCCACAGCTTTATTTCACATGGTCACACAGTACAAAATGGCAATGTTTTGGAGCCGTGCAGGACCACTTCGTCATGCAAGCGACTCCGAAACATTGCCATTTGTACTGTGTGACCATGTGAAATAAAGCTGTGGACCCTTTTGAGGAATCCTTGGTGTGCTGGTGATATCTCTCTATTCAATTTGTCGGTGGTTTCCAGGATGTCATCATTTCCGCACCCAGCATTACAGTCATTTCCACGAAGGTGTGCGTGGGGAATATTGTATTGGACCATTTGAGTCCAAGCACTAAATCAGCTGATAATTGGCGAGTGATAATGGAGAGGAGAAACACAAAGGGTTTTACTGACGCCTACAGAAAAGGGGAAAGTTCTCCACAACGAAAAGCCTTAAATTAAAGCATAAAATACATCTTTTTACCAAAACATCTATAGTATGAAAAGAAACCCAAGGAATTCTTCAAAGGTAAGACAGACAGATTCAGAAAAAAACAGTGTATTGACCATAGAACAGTAAGTAATTTGCAGTACAATGCTAGCTGTGGGTAGCTACAGTATTGGCTGGTGCTCCAACGGTCGGGGGGGGGGCGTCAGACTGACCTGACCATGGCCCCCATCCCCCCCCCCGTGTCCGGTTTACCTAACCCTTCAGGTATACATAGCTCAGTCACTCACCTCAGATCAGATCCCCGATGGGTGACAGCGGGAGCGGGTGTCCGGGCACAGCCTCCGACTTCGTCCCCTCAGATCGGCACTGATTTGAGAGGAGGAGGAGGCGGCAGGGCTAAGAGCCGAGTGTTCCCAGAAAGCGCCGACTGCATCACGGCAGCCAATAGGATCGCCTCTCTTTTCGCTTCCTGATTGGCTGGGAGGAGAATTAGTGTGATAGTAACGAATATTCATTCGCTATTGTCACACAACTGGGTGGGCTTTGGGCGCACCATAAGAGCGCCCCCCACTGTACCTGATCGTTTGTATCCATTACCTTTTTTTGAGAAACGTTCTTGTTCACAACTTTACTTGTATTCATTTGTAAAACCAATAAAACTTTTGAAAAAGAAGAGCGCCCCCCAATTGGAATTGGACGCAATGGATGGGGGTGCGGTACCCCTGCACCCCTAGTGGATGGGCCGCCACTGCGTAGTTACTTAGTTAATACTTCAGTTTAGGCAATGTTCTACAGTGGTTCCCAAATGCAATCCTTGCCCCCTATAATGTATTATAAATGCAGAGCTGCATTGCTTAATGGTTATGTGTTTGTTTCTCTATTTTACTACCATTGTCATTTGTATGGCTTCGCTGACATTTTGGTAAAATATATCTTTATTAGTTGCAGCATGGTAATAATTTTCTTATTTGGCTTCTCGTATTAAAAAGTTTAAGAACCCATGCTTTAGACAAAACTATAATCTCACAAATCATTTTTATCTAAATAAATGCTTAAAGGCAACTATTCAAACTATTGCGCTTTCTATTTTTATTCTCTGATCTATGAATGTAGGAGGCAGACCTTCAATAATCCACCCATCCTCCATTCATGGATCACTCTTCATTCATCAAGTGATAGTACAACCCCTATGAATGAATGAGGTGGGTGGAAAGGGCGGGCATAGTTGGGTACTCTATATGTGTACTTATCAGAGCTCCCTCAGCTCTATTAACCTCTGCCACACTGGAAGATTACAAGGTAGGTGTGGATCAAAGGAAGAAGATTAAAAAAAAAAACGTAACTAAACTTAAGTTTTAATACCGCGGTGAACAAGGCGTAACTGCCAAAAAGCATCTGCTGTATTACTGTATGTGCATGGTCTACATTTAATAAAATAATTGGAAGAATTTCTGGAGTGCCAACTCAATCGCTTTTGGATTGCTGTTACTGCTGAATAGGAAAGTTGGAAGGCTCTCATGAGTCAGAGTACCTGGACAAGGAGTATTCAGTCTATTTGAATTTACCAGCAGCTGTGCTGTCTGACCTGTGTTTTTCTTGCTGGACTAAGTTTTAATATGTGTTAGGGTTTTTAATTATATGTTCCTCAGTGTTATATCAAAAGTAGCCTTAAGTAAAATGTATTTGATATAAAAAAAGATTGAAGCATCTAAGTGTGAGCAGTGCAGGATTCATCTAAGTGGTGTTTCAGGGGGTGCTTGAGGGTACTTTGGTAGCAAATTGGAGAGGGTGGACCTTTAAGTCATCTGCTCCCTTCATTCATAGATCCTGTTTCAGTCATAGAAGCCGTGGTAACTGCTTCTATGAATGAAGACGCTGGGTGAAAAGGGTGGCAATAATCAGGCTCTCGTCAGTGTTGCCAACTGAAGGGCAGGATGTCAACGGGGGTAAGTCCACTCCACTCCGAGTGCCACACATTTGGGAGGGGGGAGGTGTCATCCCAGCGTGCCCCCATCCTCCCCTCCCTCGGTCCTCCTCCTTCTCCCCCAGCAGCCCCTGTAACAAGGTCCCGCCTCCTAGAGTCCAGTGATAGGCGGAACAATGCCAGCGTCACCTGCGTGTATTATAGGAGGCGGGAACTTGTTACAGGGGCTGCTGGAGGAGAAGATGGAGGACCGAGGGAGGGGAGGATGGGCGCACTTCCCCCCTTCCCAACATGTGGCACTCGGAGTGGATTGACCCCCGTTGGCACTGGTAAAGCTGCACTACTGGGGGGTCTGTTTATCCTGGGGGGTCTGTACTGACGGGGGGGTTATTCTGGGGGAGGGGGGTCTGTACTGATGGGGGGTTTGTACTGAAGGAGCAGGGGGGTGCTTTATCCTGGGGGGGTCTGTACTGATAGGGGAGGGTGGATTTATCCTAAGGGGGGTCTGTACTGATGGGGGGCTATTCTGGGGGGTCTGTACTGATGAGGGGTTAGTCTGGGGGAGCCTGTACTGAAGGAGCAGGGGGGGTGCTTTATCCTGGGGGGTCTGTACTGATGGGGGACTATTTTTTCCACACCAGGTAACACCAACCCTAGTGATGCCACTGCTGGGGGCACTGATCAGGCTGCACTGCTGGGCACTGATCAGGCTGCATTGATGGGGGTACTGACCAGGCTGCATTGATGGGTACACTGACCAGGCTGCATTGATGAGGGCACTGACCAGGCTGCCTTGATGGGGACACTGACCAGGCTGCATTGATGGGTACACTGACCAGGCTGCCCTGCTGGGGGCACTGATCAGGTCGCATTGATGGGGGCACAATTACCAGGCTGCCCTGCTGGGGGCACTGACCAGGCTGGATTGATGAGGGCGCTGATCAGGCCGCCTTGATGGGGGCACTGATCATGCTGCATTGATGGGAGCACTGATCAGGCTGCCTTGCTGGGGGCACTGATCAGGCCGCATTGATGGGGGCACTGATCAGGCTGCAATGGTGGGAGCACTGATCAGGCCGCATTAATAGGGGCACTGAGTAAAAAGAGCGAATGCGCGGGCGGCAGAGACAGATGCAGGAGTGAACCGCTCCGCGCACCCCCGGCACATACAGCGCTATAAGGCAACCTTCTCGGCTCACTGGAACCCCCAACAGCATCGGGCCGGTGAGGAGCCATACCCGGGTACCAGTCCATGATCACCCCGTCAGCGGGGAAACCGTGTGGCGGTGAATTTGTCCCGTCTCGTGGAGCCTGGGGAAAATCAGAGATGGCAACTAGCACGAAATAGGCTGCAAAAGGGCAGCAGCTCTCACAAGGGAAGAAAGGCATGGATACGACCTGGGGCCCAGCACATCTCATGTGGCTTCTTCCACAGCACCAGGACGGTCAGGTGAGCCCGCGCATTCAGCTACTAGAGCCCCCAGCCCGGTGAAACCACGCTCCAAGGCCTCTACACTGTCCCCTAGCCAAGAATCCCAGGCCTCATCCTCTATGGACAGGAAGCTGGCGGACATATTTCTCAGCCAACAGACTGACCAAGATGCAGAGCCTGATGGTGTGGATGACTCCCCTCCTCCATTGCCTGCACTTCTTCCTTACTCCCCTGACACCATACATCTTGCCCGCTTTGCTGACATGCTGAAAAGGGAGTTGGAGAAGGCTACTGCTAAGATTACAGCTGACTTGAAACAAGATTTCTTGGACCTTGGGTGTCGCTTGGACAATATTAAAACTAAAGTCGATGATACAGTTCATAGAGTCACCCAAAACTCCACCATGATCACTGAGCTTCATGAACGCCTAGAAGAAGTTTATGCTAAAATTGACGATTTGGAGAACCACATACGAGGTCTGCCCGAATTGGTAAAGGATATCACCTCCATCGCTTCCTCAGTAATGCAGATGGCTGTACCTGATATAGATGAAGTACATAAGGATATTGCCCATATTCATAGAGCTTTGAATCTCCCGAAACCGGAGGGGCCCCCACGCAAAGTCATAGTGAAACCCCATTTTTTCCAGGTAAAGGAAGCAATTATGCGCCATGACAGAGTTCACCCTGATTTGGAGGTGAAGGGACATAAGCTTCAAATTTATGCCGACATCTCGCACGCTACTATCCAGAAACAGCGAGTGCTCAAGCCTTTGCTACTGCCCTTAATTGAACGCAATATCCTCTATCGGTGGACTTATCCTTTTCGCCTACAATTTACCCATGGCAACAAATCATACTCATTCTCCAATTTCCAAGAGGGGGAGAAAATTCTACTGAAACTTGGATTTATCTCTCATGCTCCATCGCCTCAAAGGCCGCAAAATTTATGGGGCCCTCCGCCCCTTCCACTCTCCCCACTTTGGTCATCACAATCATTGGGGAAATGTAAGAGTGCACGCAAAACCACTTGAAGACTACCTGGCGGTTCTCGACTAACCCCCTTTTTTTTTCAGTTTGGGGGTGTTTTTTTTATGGTGACGGGTTCTCTGTGGTCCCATTGTGGGACATTAGCCGTCATCTGAGACATGCCTCATGATACTCTACTGAGTACATAGTGGACAAGAGAGGGGACAAGCCTGGTCCTTCTCACCGGTTTGGCTTAAATTTTTTCCTTTTCTTTTTTCGGCAACTTTAACAGGAACTTATGTTCTCTGGTGTTCGGGGGGGGGGGGGGGATCTGACGGGATTATAACAAGTTATTTTATTCAGAGCTTGAAGCATCTCTCTTCTTGTTTTTGGGCTCAATTTCTTGTGCCTTATTGATATTTTGGATAGAAATATATTTTACTACAAAATACTCGGGAAGGCAGGACTGATGTTTATACCCTGTGCTGAGGGGTGACTATGTGCTCTTCTACTTTGTGAGACTCTCTTCGGTGTCTATCACCGCCGGAGACTCCCACACTTCCAGAACTTGGGTCTGGACCATGTGACAATATTAATAATAGTGACAATTATGCAACTATGTTTTTCTTTGTTGTTCAATGGGATGCTGGGTGTGTCTAAACCCAGACATCCCCTTGTTACCTTTTTTTTGTGCTTATTTCCTATGTCTGATCTCTTTTTCTTTTTTTCTGAGGGCCAGCCAGTGGTACCCTAGGTTTTCCAAGACTTCCAAAAAGTGGTGTTGGTGGGTAAGTCTTTATTTGCACAGCCATACTTGTCCTTTGCCATGTTCAGTTTGACAAACCCCTTGGATAATATCCGACTGCTTTCTCATAATGTTCAAGGTTTAGGGTCCCCCGTTAAAATGCATAAAAATCTTCTCTTATTACAAATCATTGGGCACTGATATTGTGACCATCCAGGAAACGCATTTTTCCTCTTCTTTTAATCCCCGTTATATCCACAAGGCCTACCCTACCTGCTACTTTGCTAATGCGACAGAAAAAAAACGTGATGTGGCACTTTGTTTGTGTAGACGTCTCTCATTTTCTGTAATCAAAGTGGTGAAGGATAAAGAGGGGAGATACCTTATGGTACAGGGGCATCTAGGTGAAAACTTACTAAAGTTTGTAGTATACTATACTCTCAATACCAATCAAGTAGCCTTCCTTACTTTACTTAAAAATTTGGGGACTTTGAGGGAGACGTGATTCTGGCGGGAGACTCGAATTTGGCATTAGATCAAATTCTAGATAAGACCCATCGTACTCATATACAATCTCCTTCAAAACAGAGCAAAAAATTTGCCCAGATATTATACCACTATGACCTGGTCAACACCTGGAGGGAAGCTAATCCCACTGCTAAAGATTACTCACACTTTTCTAGAGAACATAACTGATATTCGCGTATTGACCATATTTTTCTCTCCTTGGAATCGCTCTCTAAAATGGCCTATGCCAAAATACTCTCGACACCTTGGTCCGATCATGACCCCATAGCGCTCACACTTTCAAATTTATTGGTTAAATTCGCTAAGTCTTTCTGGAGGCTGAATGAGTCCATACTGAGCAGCGAAGCTTATTGCACAGATATCACTAACCATCTAAAAATGTACTTTGATCTTAATAAAGCAAGTGATACCAGTCCAGCCATTAATTGGGCAGCACATAAAGCCTCGATCAGGGGTTTTTTGATTCAATTTGCCTCCAGAATTAAAAAAGCCCATACTGAATTGATCAAAGCTAAAACTAAGGACTATGAACGATTGGCTGTGCAACATGAGCGCTCTCCCCACCCAGATACACTAATCAAACTTGAACAGTCCCGTACTGAACATAATTTATGTTTAACTACACAGGCAGAAAAGCATTTGCGATAGACTAACCATACATTTTTCACATGGCGCGACAAACCAGGCTCATTACTAGCTTGCAAACTCACTCCTAAGCACACCCACAAGGCTCTTCCAAAAATTAGACTTTCGAACGGGGTCCTCTCCAAACATCCCCACAAAACCTTGAAGAGATTTAGAATTTTTACGCCAATTTGTATAACCCAACTAGTCACATACCATTGAATATCCACAAATTTTTGACTAAGTTATCACTACCGTCTCTAACGACTGCTCATAGGGAACTGATGGACCAGCCTTTCACATGTGAGGAGGTATATTCAACCATTAAGATGTTATCTCTACACAAATCGCCGGGACCTTCCTAATCAATATTATAAAAAATTTGCTGAGCAACTGATGCCCCATATGATGCTTTATTTCAATGCCTTGCAAAGTGATGGAGTGGCCCCCCTAGACGAAAACAAGGCCTTCATCAGTGTTATACCTAAACCACATAAGGAACCCTCGGATATACTAAATCTCTATCCCTATCTCATTAATAAATTGTGACTTAAAGATATTGACAAAACTACTGGCTCTGCGTCTTAATACTTTTCTCTCACAGTATATCAATAGAGACCAATCGGGCTTTATTACGCAAAGGCAAACTGTTGACCAAATTCCTAGAGCGATAACACTGATCTCGGCAATAAAGTCTAATTGGGATACAACTGACGATACCATAAATAGGGAGCTGTTATTACTGTCACTAGACCTGCACAAGGCTTTTGACAGCCTACATTGGGACTACCTGTTCACCACATTAGAAACATTTGGATTTGGTACTGTTTTCATTACACTACTTAAAACGATATATAGTGCTCCATCCGCCCAAATAACTATCCGGGGTTATAAGTCACAGATATTCCCGATACGGAGGGCCACACGGCAGGGTTGTCCGCTGTCGCCACTCTTATTCGTGATTGAACCCTTGGCTGAGGCGATCAGATCTCACACCCAAATTCATGGGGTACGCTGCGGACCACAAGAGCACAAATGTTCTCTATTTGTGGACGATGTGCTTATGTATGTGACAAAACCCCAAACTATTCTACCCAAGTTATTGAAACTACTCCACCACTTCTCCCAAGTCTCCGGACTATCATTGAACACCCAAAAAACAACAGCTCTTAATGTAAACATCTCCCCCACAACATTACTATTCTTGATGATACAATATCAGTTCCATTGGGCTTCTAAGTCTCTTCCCTATCTGGGTATTCAATTGACTCCCTCAATCTCGGATCTCTACCATGCATATTACCCTCCACTCTTAAGACAACTAAAAACTGACTTACTACGGTGGTCTGACTATCCGTTATCTTGGTTCGGGAGAATTAAGTCCATCAAGATGACATTCCTACCTAGACCATTATATTACTTCCTGAGGAGAGAATTGCAACAGCTACAGTCAAAGGTCCTTTGTTTTGTTTGGAATAACAAGTGGCCAAGAATGAATAAGTACATTTTATACACCTCCAAATTATGTGGCTGGGTCTTCCCAATTTACAAGCCTATTATCAAGCGGCCCAAATAACACAACTTTCCTACACCACAGCTAAAGGCCCCCGCCTCCATGTGTCTCTATTGAAGCTTTGACCTGCCATCCTGTTTCTATAGGCGCTCTTATGTGGCTTCCTAATAGACTTCGGCCCCCAATACTTTGCCCTAGTTTGTCCCACTCTCTAGCGGTTTGGGGCGGAGTGAGGCAACGCAAAAGGTTGTCCTACTCTGTTAGCTCCTATATTTTTTAACCCTGAATATTTACCGGGAATGAACCAGAGCCTATTCCACTGGTGGCTCAACAAAGGGTTACTCCGCATAGGGGATTACCTTAATGGGCACAGACTTCATCCCTTGCAATATTTTACTGACACACTACAGATGCCCTCTTCTGAACTATTTAGGTATAATCAAATTGTCTCTTTCGTTAGATCGAAACTTAATGATGTAGGGGAACCATCCACACTTACCAATTTTGAACTATCTTGCCAGGCAAGTAGACAAGTGAGTTCACGAATATCCATGGTATATGCAGCTTGAAAGGACCCCTTGACTAAACTCTCCTATATGATGCAGCGGGAACGAGATCTGTGGACCACTGTCACGTACCTGATGGTAGAGTCTGACATATGCAGTAGGCAACCTCTCTTATGGTCCTGGTTCCACAACCCCTGGTAGAGCAGACAGGGAGCGCTGGAGCACAGGGGAGCACGAGGGCTGGATTTGAGACAGGTGGTGGTAAGATGTTGTCCATAAGTCCGTGCTAGACTGAAGAGTAGTGATGCAGGCCGGGTCAATAACATGCGGGCAAAGCAGTACAGGAGGAGCAGGCAATCGGATGGTCGGGTGCAGGCAGGGTCGTTAACAAGCAGGCAGCTCGAGGTACACAGGTGTCAGACAGAAGAGTGGTCGTAGGCAAGCCCGGGGTCGGTGCAGGCAGAGTTCAAGCAAATATGGGTTCAGGCCGGGTCACAGGTAACAGGAAGCTCAGAACGGGTCACTCGGACACACGGTAATACTGTAGACCAGACAGCACCGATTGCAAGGTGCTGTCAGTTTACATGGCCGTCTGAGGACCGTGCCGGAGTGCGCACCCGTGCATGCACTGGTGCACACCAGCGCGCACAGGCGCACACACACAAGGGCAAACGCTACGTACGCCTGCGCATGGGTCCCCTGGCAACCACTTTTGAGTTCCCTGACTGGCAAGAACTCGCCTAAACGATGTCTAAAATATCAATCAATATGACTCTTACAGAAATAAACTATACAACTCTTTTAAGGTGGTACCTAGTCCCCACTAGAATTGCCAAAATGCATCCGTCTACATCTCCCACCTGCTTTAGAAGATGTGGTCAGTTGGGATCCATGTACCATGTTTGGTGGCAATGCCCCAAAGTTGTTAGATTTTGGATTCGGGTATTCAATTTAATAAATTCTGTGACAGGAAAAACCATACGCAGAGCCCCGGAAGTATCACTGTTCCATAAATTCCCTGAAGACATACCTAAAAAATCCCTAAAACTCATAGCATATATCTTATTAGCAGCAAGAATAGCGGTAGCTAAACACTGGAAGCAGTCGGTGATCCCATTCGAGTTCATAAAAAGTAAACTTAACTGGATTATGGTTAATGACAAGCTTACCTGCACACTTCACACACCAATAAGAAATTTGATAAGACTTGGGCTCCTTGGATACATTATGTATCGACAGACTCTACTACCACTGGCTGACCCTCTCCTTCTCTTTCTCTTCTTCTTCTTTCTCTCTTTTCAGACTTCCATTTCCCTGGTTTCTTTGCTCAATCTAGGTACCAGTTATCTTCAAGGTAATAGTTGATCAGATTTTACGATGGGATAATGACACGTTAGTCATAGATCTGAGGACATATACAAATCTCTTTAATTTTGCTTAATAACCTTGGCGCCTGGCCCTTTGCCGAAGGCCTTTCTCTTCCGGTCTCTGACTGGAAGTGAGGGGCTTTTTTTTTGGTGTGGTGCTATGCCACCACTCCACATGCTCTGGAAGGTACAAATAATACTCGAAGACAACCAAAATAGAACATTGTACTGAATCTTGTTTATTTAATGCTGACTGTATCACTGATATGCAATACAGATCTACAAGATATAATTATACTTGTAACAATGCACTGTTTACACATGTAATCTTATCTTGCCTTTATGATTCTATCAATAATTTGTACTCCTCAGATTGCAATTTTGTATAACCTTGATATATCTTTTTCAATAAAAAGATTGAACGTTAATAGGGGCACTGATCAACAGTGCCGGACTGGCCCATCCCAGTACTCCTATCCTGGTAGGCCGCTTGCCTTGGGGCCGCTTTGAGCTGCAGCTGCAGCAGGCCCAATCCCAGGTGCCGAAGTGTCCTCCTCTCCCTCCCTCTTCCTCTCCAGCGGTTATCTCCCTTACTGTCACGGAGCTTTGTTGTGAAGCAATCGGTGGCACTGTATTAAAGCCCCGCCTCCGAGTCTTAGACCAGTGGCTCCTATGATAGATGTCACACTGATCGCATTGGATCAGTGTGACACATATCATAGGAGCTGCTGGTCTAGGACTCGAAGGCGGGACTTTAATACTGTGCCGCCGAACGCTTCACAACAAAGCTCCATGACAGTGATGGAGATAGCCGCGGTGTGTGGTTCCTGTGGGTACTGGCAGGTTGCATTGCTGGGTACTGGGCTGGCAGGCTGCATTGCTGGGTATTGGGCTGGCAGGCTGCATTGCTGGGTACTGGGCTGGTAGGCTGCATTGCTGGGTACTGGGCTGACAGGCTGCATTGCTGAGTACTGGGCCGGCAGGCTGCATTAATGGACACTGGCAGGCGACATTGATAGGCACTGGTAGGCTGCATTGTTTGGCACTGGTAGGCTGCATTGCTGGGCACTGGTAGGTTGCATTGATGGGCACTGGTAGGTGGCATTGATGGGCACTGATAGGCTACACTGATGGACACTGGCAGGCTGCATTGATGGGCACTGGTAGGCTGAGCTGATGGGCACTGGCAGGCTGCATTGATGGGCACTGGCAGGCTGCATTGCTGTGCACTGGCAGGCGGAATTGATGGGCACTGGCAGGCTGCATTGGTTGACACTGGCAGGCTGCCTTGCTGGGTACTGGCAGGCTGCATTGATGGGCACTGGCAGGCTGCATTGATGTGCACTGGCAGGCGGCATTGATGGGCACTGATAGGCTGCACTGATGGGCACTGACAGGCTGCATTGATGGGCACAGGCAGGCGGCATTGATGTGCACTGGCAGGTGGCATTGATGGGCACTGGTAGGCTGCACTGATGGGCACTGGCAGGCTGCATTGATGGGCACTGGCAGGCTGCATTGATGGAAAATGGCAGGTGGAATTGATGCGTACTGGCAGGTGGAATTGATGGGCAGGGCACTGTTAAGTGAAATTGATGGGCACTGTTAGGCTGCATTAATGGGCACTCGTAAGTTGCAATGATGGGCCCTAGTAGGCGGCATTGATGGGCACTAGTAGGTGGCATTGATGGGCACTGGTAGGCTGCACTGATGGGCATTGATGAGGCTGCATTTGGTGGGCACAGGTAGGCTGTATTTGATGGGCATTGGTGAGGCCGCATTGATGGGCACTGAGAAGTGAGCACACTTTGCACAATCAACTCAGGCAGCCTGAGGACATTGTGCGTGTGTGTTTGTGTGTATATATATATATATATATATATATATATATATATACAGGCACACACACACTTTTTTATTTTTAAAGTGGGGGGCGGGAATCTTGGGTGAGTCCCACACTTTTTTTCCCAGGTCTGGACCCCTGTAATACAGTATATCAGAACGTGTATATATATATATATATATATATATATATATATATATATATA
>BLSH010066407.1:539837-554625 GCA_018402905.1 Glandirana rugosa
GGCCCTATAGGAGTAGGCAATGGTTTTGGAACAAGAATATGTCCCTCTAAGCAACACCTGGGAACTCTCCCTTTAGAACTAGGAAATTATTTTTGAACAATAATGTGTCACTTACATCAACAGCTGGCCCTATAGGAGTAGGCAATGGGTTTGTAACAAGAATCTGTCCCTCTAAGCAACACCTGGAAACTCTCCCTTTTGAACTAGGAGATGGAGATGTTTTTTGAAAAATAATGTGTCACTTACAGCAACAGCTGGCCCTATAGGAGTAGGCAATGGGTTTGGAACAAGAATCTGTCCCTCTAAGCAGAAGCCTCTACCTAGTGCAGTCAGATCACTCAAAGCAGCAGTATGTGAAATCTCAAATTACTCCCACAATATGATCGTTGTGTACGATCCCACAATCTGATCATTGTGTAGAAACGTACGATCGTTTCGTTAGAAAGTTTAATCTGCAATCTCCAACTCTAAGCAGCAGTATTTATAATCTCAAATTCCCCCTACAATCTGATTGTTGAGCACGATCGTGGCAATCGTTGTTTTATGCAGAGTTTCATCTGCAACTCAAAGCAGCGGTATTTGAAATCTCAAATTAGTCCAACAATCTGATCGTTGAGCATGATTGTAGCGATCGTTGTTTTATGCAGAGCTTGATCTGCAACTCAAAGCAGCGGTATGTGAAATCTCTCATTTCTGCTATCTGTCCTCAGAGCAACAGCACATACAGCAGTAGTAAAGTAATCTATCTCAGGATGCAGGATCAGGTCTTAAAATGTCTCAAATCTCTCCCTCACGCTGTCAGCTTCCTTTCCCTACACTAACCCAAGGAGCATGTGACTGCAGCACTGTGACTCCAGCTTATAAAGAGGCTGGGTCACATGATGCACTGGCCAATCACAGCCATGCCATTAGTAGGCATGGCTGTGATGGCTTCTAAGGGCAAACCAGTGAAACGCTTGTTGATTGGCTGCCCTGCAGCTTCTCAACACGTGGAGTAAAATAGCAGAACCCCGGACCGAACCCAAACGATTTTTGAAATGTCCGGGTCCGGGTCCGTGCCTCGGACACCTGAAAGTTCGGTACGGACCCGAACGTTACAGTCCGGGTTCGCTCAACACTAATCAGGAATCTAGATAGATAAAGGCCAGTGAATGTAGTATCTCTGGATTTTGCAATATTGGTGTGAATGAAATTGTATGTACATATAGAAAACTGGTTGCAGGAAGAGTAGTGATAAATGTAGTGTGATCGGTGTGCCCCAAAGTTCTGTCCAATGCCCAATTAAAGCTGGATACACACTACCCAATTTTCTGCAGATTTACCAAAACCATATAATATGAAGTCCAACCTTAGGAGTTTCAATTTGTATGTAATCAGGCAGGCCCTGCACTACATGGTTTTGGTAAATCTGACAGCAAAATTTGGACAGTGTGTATGGGGTCCAAGAGTTAAATTTCTATGTTTATTGATAAAACCAAATATTGCAGGCAACTCAATTTGGAACAGGATGTAGCAAGAAGACCTTGATAAAATGGAGGTATAAGCAGCTACATGGCAGATTAGTCAATATCGAAAAACATAACCAGAAAATACTTAGAAAATGAGACTTTCAACGTGCCAACAAAGACATACACATTTAAAAAAACACCCAAAAAATATTTTTTATTCAAACTAAAGAATTTTTATAAAGACACATAGACGTAAAAATTAAAATATAAGGGCCAAAAACCAGTCAATTACACTATATATATAAAGTGAAGTAAGCTCTTATACATTTATTAAATAGCAGCCTGGGTAGTCATCTCAACATGTTTCACCTTTGTTAAAGCCATTATGTTAATAAATAAATAATAAATTACTGCACAAATATATACAGTATAAGGGAAAAACAATCATAAAAAAAAACTCCCATAAAAACATAAGCACCTGTTATTTAGATCAGTGTTTCTCCACTCCAGTCCTCAAGGTGCCCAAACAGGTCATATTTTACAGGCTGTGGTAATTACTAAGGCAGTGAAACTGATCAAATCACCTGTGCAAAATAATGGAAAGCCTTAAAACATGACCTGTTGGGGCGCCTTAAGGACTGGATTTGAGAAACACTGATCTAGACTCTACTGTATTATTGGGTGTGAGAAAGAGCCCTTGTGCTCTGGCAAGATGGCTGCCAAAAGGGCTGCCTTAAACACCACTCCCACCCTGCTGGCATCTGACATCATGGAGTGCGGCGGACACAATTGACCACCACCACGCATACCTAGCAATGCCCCCACCCACATCATCGTGAAAGGGGTGCAGCAGCAACATCATACCGCACACAATAAACATAGTCAGGCTGGGATAGAAGCAGAAGGGGAGCAAGGTACCGCATTCCAAAAAGGCAAATTATGAAAAACAGAATACATGTACTCCGAATGATGCCCAAAGAAGTAAAGGGTCGCTCAAACCATAAGGAAAAAGAAACCATAATAAAACAATAATGGAAAATACAAAAAGGGGAGGAAAAATTAAGAGGGCAGATGGGACACTGGGGGCGCAGGTTGACCCAAGGCACAGAAGCCCAAAGCACTAATAGGCATGAGTCCAAAATTGTCCCCAAACCCACCTGCAGCTACCTATGCACCTGCTTAGGATCCCAGGGTATGACCATACAGGAAACCAACTGGAGGCAGATCAATATTGAAATGTATTATTATTTAAAAATAAAGAAGAATAATTAGCAGGTATGCCCCTCAATAAACTAGTGCAAACAATGATAGCAGATATGCAAACGTGTATGTTTTTTTTTTATACCAACAATGGTATAAAAAAAAAACTAATAAAAAATAAAAAAGGCTGACAGCATAGGACAGGCTTAAAACTTCAATAGTTTGAAACTAAAAGCTTCATCAAGCTCAAGAGGGAACATGATACATGAAGACATGTTGAAACAATTTGAGACACAAATGTGGTTTAATCTTAAATTGTATATTCTTTCCTGTTTCTTTATTGTTGGAGCAGCGAAAATGTGGAACTCCCTTTCCCAGGTATTGGTATCAGTCAAGAGCGTAGATAGATTTTTTTTAAAAATAGATGTTTTTATTGGTAAGCATTGCATACATGGGCATTGCATTTTATAGAGACTTAAACTCGCACACATAACAAACACACACATAGATTGAACTGGATGGACCTGTGTCTTTTTTCAACCTTATCAGCTATGTAACTATGGAAAGTAACTGAATAAACAGAAAATAGTCTGACTTTAGATAGAGTTTATGGATTGCTCATGAATAGCAAACCTATTCCCTTTTCATCACAATTTCTCACGCAGCAGGGTCCAGTCATACTTTTTGAACTCACTTTTAAGTATTTTCACCACAGAATAAATTACAAATTTTATTTGAAAGTTGTTTTTGTTTAGACTGTTTCAAATATACAACCTGAATAACTCACCGATGATCCATTTTGAATTTTTTCTTGCCAATATCAAATGCCATAGCTTCTTTGTCAGGTAGTTTGACCAAACCTGTAGAGTCAAAATAAATGTCAAAGTTATTATGCACTTCTATTATAATAAAATAACATATAGATGTGTACGGTAAAACCATGAGAAAACTCTCCTAACTTGTTTACAAGGTAGTGCTATTAAATCTCCAGTACTGTTGCCAATCAATAATTTGAGAAATTAATGCAAAATACACTATACAGCAGGGTTGCTCACCCTTTTTAACTTAGAGGAACCCTTGGCAAAAAGTGTGAGGTCTTGGGGGAACCCCTGAAATTAGTTAACATCAACTCACATTACATGGGAGAAGGGCACATTATGTGGGAGAAGGGCACTTTATATTGGAACAGGGCACTTTACTTGGAAGTAGGGCACATTGCATGGTAGAAGGGCCCTTTACAGGGGAGTAGGGCACATTACATGTGATCGTGGCACACAGCAGGGCACATTACATGGGATCAGGGCACACAGCAGGGCACATTACATGGGATCAGGGCACTTTATGTGGGAGCAGGGCACATTATGTGGAAGCAGGGCACTTTACATGGGAGCAGGGTACATTACATGAAAGCAAGGAACTTTACATGGCAGCAGGACACACTACATGGGATCAAGGCACACAGCAGGGCACATTACGAGGAGATAAGGGCACATAGCAGGGCACATTACATGGGTTCAGGGCACTTTATGTTGGAGCAGGGCACTTTATGTGGGAGCACGGCACTTTACGTGGGAGCGGGGAACATTACACGAGAGCAGGGAAAATTACATGGGAGCAAAGCATTTTACATGGGAGCATAGGTCTTCTTCATATGCAGAGCTAAGCAGGGAAGCAGTTGTGATGGTGCTGGCTGTGGAGTGCCCCTCAGCCCCTCCTCACCCCCTGCATGTCCCATGTGATGTGACATACAACTACCTGGGATGAACAAGAGGAGAGAAAGGGTTGGCAGAGAACAGTACTCCATATTCAACACAATTGCCCAGATAGCTCTGCCTTTGTTAGCAGTGGGGATGTGATCTACCCATCAGCTGCCTGTGACTGACAGATAGATTGTGGCAGAACCCATGGGGACCTCTTTTGGATATTCAGTTGAGAAACCCTGCTATACAGTATAAGAAAATGTAAAAAAAGAAAGAAAACAGCATTGCATCTTTATTGTCCATATTAACTTCTGATCTCATTGGGTGCTTTGAGCTTCCCATACACTTATTTAACTCCTTGTCAAATATGATATTAGATAAAGGAGGATTACGTAAAAGTCACAATGATTAAAGTAGAACTACAGGCAATTTTTTTTCATTTTGGATAGAGTAACCATGTCAGCTCTTTTTTTTTTTTTGCCATCTGTGTCCCATCGGAGAGATTTAACTTCACTTCCTGTCACATATCCAAAACAGGAAGTGAGAACGCAAGATTTGGGATTTTCTTTTAGTTTCATTTTTGATGATAATGGTAAAAAGGACAAATAGAGAGGGTGGATCTCCCTAACGGGGCAGAGGTAGCAATGAAAACCTGGCAGGTGTTCTAATCCCTCTCCACTCCAAAAAAACACTTATATACTATTCCGACATTCCTCTCCTTCTTGTAAAAAACCTAATTGTTTTGCTAGAAAATTATTTATAACGCCCTAAACATTATATATTTTTTATAAGCAGAGGCCCTAGAGAATAAAAGAGTGGGTGTTGCATATTTTTATGTCACACAATATTTGTGCAGTGGATTTTTAAACAAATGTTTTTCGGAAAAAATACACTTTAATTAATTTTAATGCAAAAAAACACAATAGAATACCTGATTTTGTGGTAACATATAAAAGATGATGTTACACAAAGCATATCATGCTTTAAAATTGCGCCCGCCTGTGGACCACTGCCAAACTTCGGTACCTAAAAATCCCCATTTTCCGACATTTTAAAAGCCTTTACTGGTTACCAGCTTAGGGTTACACAAGAGATCTGGTGCTAGAGTTATTTTTCTCGCTCTGACATTTGCAGCAATACCTCACATGTGTGGTGCGATCGCCGTTTACATATGTGTGCTGGACTGGCACACGCTTTCCCATTTGTGTGTGACCATGGACGGATAGGGGCACTTTAAAAAAATGTAAAAAAAATATTATTTATTTTATTTGAATAAACATTTTTTACACTGTCTCTTTATTTTTTTTATCAACTGTATTGCTGTCACAAGGGATGAACAACATCCCTTGTGACAGCATGGGCCATGGCAGGTCCTTTTTATGGAGAGATCAGGGGTCTATTAGATCCCTGATCTCTCCTCTGGCCTCCAATGCAGCCGATCAGACACAGATCGGACTGATCGGCTGCTTTACTAGCCGGTAATCAGCCAGTAAACATAAAGCCAAAATCAGGAATGACAAAATCCTCTTCGCTTCCGATTTCTGAAGTCAAACAGTGAGAGGAACAACATCAGTTCCTCTCACTGTGTGCCCAGAGCCAGATGCCGCCAGTCGCATTCTTACCAGGCTCCTCAATAGCTCACTCTTTAGCCACACAGATTACTTTTACTGTCTTCAGAATCGGCGGCTAAAAAACCGATACCTTGGTCAGCTGCAGCGATTGCCCAGATATCACACTTCCTGTTCAGTGATGTACCAGTACCAGGAAGCTGTTGAGTGCCACAAAACATGCTAAAAATTTTTACAATCAATACTCCTGCTTCTCTTTCTAAAAAGAAAAACTTCTAAATGCCTTTGTTAAAGTTTGCTGTGCTGCGGCCACATGATCTTTCCCTGCTTGTTCCCATCCTCAGGGAAAGATCAGTAGGAGGAGCAGCTGCTAGTAGTACAATGACGTATGCTATACAGGGAAGTCTGAACAAGCCTCCCATGCCCACACAATGCTGGTTGGTGCTGTAGTGATTACATAATCTAGAAAAAAAAACTTGCATGTGCAGTAAAAAAGATCATGTGCAGTTCATGTGGCAACGGGCAAGCCATAAGATCAGGAGCTACAGCAGGGACACAGACAGGAGGGAAGGGGCAGTGAACAGCAGGATCAACCTGAATTATTCTGTATAAAACAAATGTTCTGTTCATTAAAGGATTATGTATGCAATGAAATGCGTGAAACGCGTAAAAACCTTTTATACAACGTAAAAGGTTTTGGGTTTTTTAACACTTTAAGTAAAGAAAAAAGGTGTTTTTAACTTATTATAAGAACAAAGTTATCTAACAAGAACTAGAACTATCTGAAACATGTAATATAAACACAAGCCAGAACTCTAGTAAACATATGAGTAAGGCCTGAAGTGGCTAAAATGCGTCAGCGTACCTGTTGAGCTGTTTTTTTTAGCCATTTGATATAATAAAGAATGCCAAGGATCTTTACTAGAATGCTGGCTTGTGTTTATAATATTCCTTATGAGAGTGGATTGCAGTGGCTGAAGATGAGCACTAGTGTTACCTCACAAATTAAATTGGGTGTTGAAGTGTAACTTTTTTCATTGCATGACTGCCTATCTGAATTATGGTATTACCTGCTGTTTAACACACGTCAATTAAAGTGACAGTCAGATGTGTGTTGGGGTCGTTGTGTGAGGAAGTGCTGCACTTTGTGGGGGAAGGCTTCCTGTAGTAGCTTAACTCATTCCTGATTTCTGTTCCATTAATACGTATGACATTTGTGTGGGTGAATGAGGAGAGATGTAAAAAAAATGTTTAAAGGGTAATTCTGGGATAACCCTAACTACTCTTTTGATTGTCCCCTTCCCCCTCCTAACTTACCTATTTTCATGCTGAACCCATCCTGTCATGTGACCTCCCCTTTATCAGCCAGTTGCAGGGGAGTGGAGAGAGTGCTTCAACAATGGCTAGTAAAGCCTGGAGCGGCTATGTCACCCATAAATTTGAGAAAGATGGACTGAGTTTCATCAAGACGCTGCTGTTTTGATCTACCTCCTATGCAAGACCCGTGAGAGGCTCTACACTACGTTTGAATTCACCCATAGACTTAATGGCCCATCCATTGACCGTGCTGCCTCCTCACCGCTGCAGCAGCCCTGGCTGACACAGGGGAGCAGTAGCACATAGACGAAGCAGAGTGACCTGAAATAAGTACATACATCTTTCTCAAACAGGTTAGTAAACATAGGTGTTGGGACCAGAGAGGGAACAGTTTTAAGACACGTTAGGGTAAATGCCTCTTTAAGGCTTTTGCTCATTAACAATAAAAAAGTTTATTGATAAACATGTATAAAAGTACAGCCAATGTGTTTCAGTGTTCTCGCCCTTCTGCTGGGCTAGAAACTCCACTGGACAAAGCAGATCACAGATCAAGTACAGGGCCCCTATGCTTGGTAGAACACAATGGCTTTAATTCATGATGCCACTGTTTACTACTATGATTGTTGTGATTGGCCACAGCTATCATATGGTACAGGGCCAAATTTAAAAAAAAAATCATATGAGTACAGTAGCTGAAAATTGGCCTGGCAGGAAGGGGGCAAAAGTAGGCAGCAGGCAAGTGGTTAAAGTGGTCATTAAGCCACTTGTATAAAATGCTCCCATCCCCTGAACTAATTTATTCTTAGCAACCCAGTCCACTACAAACTTATAGACAAAGCAATTAAAGAATTTTTTCCTGAAAATGATGATGCCAATGTCTCCCCCCCTTTACTCTGGGCAACTCAGAAGGCAGTTATGAGGGGCTATCTAGTACAATTATCCGCTAAACTGAAGAGGGAACATACAACCAATATCCAAACGCTAACTGATAAATTTCACCAGGCGGGTAAGATCCATAGGAAGAAACCATCCCCTGAAACTTTAGAACAACTTGATTCCGCCAAAGTTAATTTTAACTTAGCCCTAACAATGGCGGCAGAAAAGCATCTGAGATGGTCAGGGGCTAAATGTTATACGCAGAAGGACAACATTGGAGTCAAGCTGGTACTTCATCTGACCCCCAAACAATATCTATCTCCCCTCCCCAAAATCCGTACTAGAGAAGGTAACCTTACACAAAACCCGGATAAGATTATGGAGAAATTTCACTCCTTTTTCGATACCCTATACAGGGCTGATTCCCACTCCTCCCCCAGTAATATAAACTCCTTTCTGGATAATTCGCAACTCCCCAAATTATCACCTGCACATAGGAACATATTGGAGGTGCGTATAACAACCATCAAAATTATGGAGGCCATAAAAATTTCTAAATCGGGTTCTCTATAGCTTACTATAAAAAAATTTGGACCAACTCTGGCTCCCTATCTCTCCCAGTTCTTTAATGCTCTCTGGGATGATACCACCTTGAACGATGAACTGAATGCAGCTTTTATTTTGGTTATTTCGAAACCAGGTAAGGACCCGAGCTTAGTAGAAAGTTACCGTCCGATCTCGTTGATCAATAACAATCTCAAATTACTAACTAAAATCCTCTCAACGAGATTGGCGAAGTTTATAGCGCAATATGTTCACAAGGATCAAGTGGGGTTCATCCCGGGGAGGCAGTGCCATAGACATTATATCACTGTTAAACTCTAAATGAAATAAAGGCCCTGCACAAGAGTGTTACATACTCTCTATTGACCTTCGTAAAGCCTTCGACAGAGTATCCTGGCTGTATATCTTTGAAGTTCTTCAAGGTGGGGATTTGGCCCTAAATTCCTCTCTGTCCTATGGGCACTATACTCTAACCTGAGTGCACAGGTTCGTCTGAAGGGACAATACTCTAAATCATTTGACATTAGACAGGGCACCAGACAGGGTTTCCCCCTCTCCCCCTTAATCTTCGCCATAGCCATAGAATCGTTAGCAATTGCTATAAGATCCCACCCGGATATCAGTGGGATGAGATGCGGTTCTAGGGAACATAAATGCGCCCTTTATGCAGACGACCTATTACTTTTCATAACGTCCCCCTTGATCTCTACCCCCAACCTTTTTCAGCTGCTGGGGAGATTTGGCTCTGTCTCAGGTCTGACAGTAAACGGTTCAAAATCACTAGCTTTCAACATTTCTCTGACAGATGATAATACCTCCCGGTTGCAACATCATTTCCCTTTCAGTTTGGCCAAAGACTACCTTCCATATCTAGACATTCGATTATCTAATACTATCAACAAACTTCTCAAAGAAAACTATCCCCCATTGCTTAAGCAAATTATAGAGGAATTAACATCCTGGTCCAATAAGGGCCTATCCTGGATAGGCAAAATAAACTCCATTAAAATGAATGTTCTCCCTCGTATCCTTAATTATTCAGGTCCCTCCACATCCCACTTCCCAAAACCTACCTTAATAAATTCCAGTCCAAGATTATAGTCTTCATTTGGGGAAAAAAGGTTATCTTTGCAATAAGGACGCATTATTCCGACTGAGGAAACAGGGTGGACTGGGGCTTCCCCATCTTTGGACCTATTACCTCTCGGCACAGCTTGCCCAAATTTCTGTTATTTATTATAGCGGTCCCAAGTCGGACTCGGTCTCTATTGAGAACCAGATGGTCCCAGGACACATACTTGATTACTTACTGTGGCCCCCGATAATGGCCCCTACGCTTTCTCTCTCAATAGCCCTTTCAGATAGGCTTTATAAATCGGAGTCCCTCATTTCTTTTCGCTTATCTTCAATAATCCTGCCTTTGTACCCGGCCAGAATATTCTGGCCTTTCGATGGTGGCTTAATAAAGGTCTTTTCAGAATTGGACATTTTTTCATGCAAACGGGCCATATGGCAACAGCATATTGTGTGTCCAGGTTGGAAATGCCGGATTCCGAAATATATAGATTTTTACAAATCTCACACTTTCTCAATACTCTGTGGTCCGACAACTCAATTCACCCCAAACCCACACTGTATGAATCATGGTGCTCTAGGACAGATGATATGAGGGGAGGCATTGCCATTATCTACTCTTTGTTAATGTCTAATTTAGACACACCCACATACACCTGTGCTTGGGAAGCTGAACTAAATTTACAGGCAGGGACTGAAGTCTGGTTTCAGGCTTCCCAGAGGGCTTTCCAGGGTATAATGAATGTTTCACTAATAGAAGCAAATATCAAGGTCCTTACAAGATGGTAGTACACGCCTTTCCAGATAGCCCAGATACACCCAGGCTCCTCTCCTCCTTGCTTTAGGGGCTGAAACCTTATAGGTTCCATGTCTCACATCTGTTGGACATGTCCACGGATTAGGAACCTGTTGAGTAAACTATTACAAATGTACAGGAAAGTGCTGGGTGTGGATATTCCTAAATCACCAGAAATAGTCCTCCTAATGCACAGGGCACCTGGCCTCTCCAAATATTAGCAATTACTTCTAAACTTCATGCTAATAGGAACCAAAATAACCATAGCGAGGGCATGGAAAAAGCCTTTGGTCTCCTTCTTGTCAGTAAGGCGAAAGATTTCTTGGATCATGACACAAGAACAACTGTTATCTAAATCACAGGAAACCACTGCCAAATTTGAAAGGATATGGACCCCTTGGGCCTCCTATGCTCAGGTTTCACTCATCCCAGGCCTCTCAGCATCATAAGCACCACCTCCTGGAGGACCGCTCCTCCTCTTCTGTTTTCTTCTCTTTTTGATCTCAGAGAGACGTCAGCAGTCTTCAACATTCCTCTCTTCTTCCCTTCTCGCCTATTCTATACTTCTCTGTTATTTGTCATACCAAAAGTTTTACATAAGCACTTCTTGTATAGCTTTTGTTCTTTTGTATAGGCTCTGGACTTGCTATACACCCTTGGTGGATCTATCTACCAGGGCGTCCCTGCTACTCCAGGAACCAGGGAGAATTTGACAGGTGTCACCCCGTCGGGGAGGACTTGCCCGGTGGGGGTGGGGCCCACTGGGGCTGCGAGAGAGACTCTGATGACAGTGTGAACCCATGGGGGTGGCGGGGGTTCTCAAGCGGCCTGGGTGGGTCTCAGGCGCACTGGGCAAATTAGTAACTCGAGCCCTCCTGGAGAGGTTATTTGGATTGGCCCCCTTAGAAGGGGCGAACACAACAGTATTCAAGCAGGGGGAACGCTTGCAGAACTGTTTTTATGGCAATACCTATATTATGTTCTCTACTCGGCCTGCGAGCCTAAACTGAACTGTTGCTGAAAATGTGTCCTTGTCTGTTATATCTTATGTTCAATAAAAACTATTGAAAGGGACACTTCCGGTTCCGGCGCCGTATGCACTAGCTGCTCCCCTCAGCAGCTCCCGCCGGGCGGCACAAATTCAGCATAAAAATCGGCCCAAATCTCCATCTGACTGGGAATCGGATATCATACAGACCCTCCACGTCTGCCCTGCTATTCACGACAGGCTTTGACCCGCGATCTACAGGTCCGGACTGCGTCCCCGAAAATCGAGGCCGCGGCTTCGGCCTAGCACGGAAGCAGCTCTCTACTCATTGACCCGGGCACACAGAGCCGCCACCTACAATCACTCTCGTTCGGATGTCCAGCTGCTCAATCTCCCTCCCACAAGCACCGGGGATATCTCGCGGCTCGCACAAGGCTCCTCGAACCGCATCCCCAAAAATTTAGGCCGCGGCTTTGGCCTTGCCTTAGGCGCTGGATCGCAATAGCGCTATCCAGCCCTGTGCACCCATAGATCACAGGACCAATCCAGCTCTGAGGCACCGCAGGACCTACTTACTATTACAGTGGCAAGGGACAGCCTCAGTCCCACTCTCTGGGACCCCTGGATCGAAGCGCCCTGGACAATTGAGAACGCAGCTTCAGCTTGGCCTGGATGACTCAGCAGCACGAGCTTCCCTCAGCAGATCTGCCGGCCCCTCTAGAGATAACACCCTCCAGATAAGCTCACCTGAGTATCACCTGAGTATCAATTAAAGCGGGTGACACGGCCCTTCAGCACCTCTTCTGCCAAGCACTTCATGTAGACACTTACGGTCACTGACTTAATTTCATAACGTCCTTAAGGTAACTGTTTTCTCTATATTGGTCCCTCACGTCAACCAAGGGCCTGGCCCCCACTACATCATAATGGACCGCTATCTAGAAAAACAAACGTCAAAGACGGTGACACAGGTTACCACAGAGATAGAACCTGCAGCACCGTACAGCTCCCTAGCAAGCAACACAGCTCAGCATCCTCTCCCAAGAGGCACCCTCTCCACAATGTCTACACCATTGGACTCCCACGATAGTTCCGACATGGAAACGGGTTCCTCACAAATGTGTGGCTCACATACCAACAGACCGGAAAGCACGGCCGACATAGCCCAGGCAGTGGTGGCACTACTATCCCCCACCATTGAAGCAGCCGTCGAGAGGGCAGTTAGCGCTGGAATGGCCTTAATGAGGAAAGAGCTTCAGGACCACTCCACCAGACTCAATGAGGCAGAATCCCGCATATCAAATTTGGAAGATGAGATGTATCAGCTCCACGGCTCGGAACATGCCCAAGACAAAACCAACCAACTTGTAGCCCAAAAGCTGGAAGACCTGGAAAATCGTTCCAGACGGAACAATCTACGTTTCGTGGGAGTTCCAGAGTCACTTCAAGCACACAAACTCAACGAATTCTGCGCTTCTCGCATTCCTCAGGCGCTGGGCCTTCCAGCCCCTGCCACAGTTGAAAGGGCTCACCGAATAGGCTCTTCGGGCTCTGACCGTACCACCCCAAGACCCATCATTGCAAGATACCTTAACTATGCTGAAAAGGCCACCATTCTGCAGAAATATAGACAAGCACGCTCTCTGCAGATCGATGGCGTCAAAATTTTGATTTTCGCAGATTATTCCATCGAGGTGTCCAAAAAACGGAAAGCTTTCCAACATATCTGCTCACAACTATACCAACAACAAGTGAAGTTCACCTTGGCCTTCCCAGCAGTACTTTGCGTTCAAGCACTAAATGGAGAGCAATTAACCTTCCAAGATCCTCCAGCGGCTGAGCTCTTCCTCCGCTCTCTTCACACCCCACCTCATCCAGCCTCAAGTTCACCTTCCTCGGCCGTCTCTCGGTCCCTGGAACAGAGGAGCCCGCGTAAAGATTCTCCCAAGCGCCTAAGGATCTCTACTCACAACTCCCTCAGCCAACGGGATACACGCCGCTGACCAGGGTACACCAAATCTTCAGAGCTATCTTCGCCCTGCCTTTGTAGGGGACTCTACTAACCCCCAGATGGTGGATTCTTCTCTGGGGTGGCGTTGTTTTCACTGTCTGAGTGTTGTTGCATAGGTTTCTCTATTGCTGTCAATGTTCCAGGGTAAGCTAAAGATTCTACTACTACTAGGCGACACCTTTTCCGCGTATGCTGCTGCTGTGACGATCTTCTTCCACCTCAATTGTCCCCCCTTTTATGCACACCGCAGTCCTAGAGGCTGCCGGTATCCCAATACCTCTCTCAAGTGGGCCTCAGGAGTCTTCACTACTCCTTCCCTATCCGAGCCGCCCTAAAGGGAGCAGCCGTCACACAGCTCAACCATGCGGAAAAAAGTGAAGCGCAATGACTGTTTGGTTTTGGTTATGTTGATTTGTTTTCTATCGTTCTCCCCCTCCCCTTACTTGCACCTGGCTCCTTTGCACCATCGCCTAAATTTGTCCTCTAATATTCTAAGGGTACTCCCTACCTGCCCCATTGAATCATCATTTATATTTATTGTCCTTTCCCTATCCAAACAGCAGAGATCAATCCCCTATCCTCAAATCCCCCACCATAATCAACGTTCATAAAATTAGTCTCATGGAACGTGAAAGGCCTTAGGTCACCCCATAAGAGAATTAAAATTCTACGCCATTTACAAAGGCTCAAAGCCGACATCGCCCTTCTCCAAGAATCTCACCTCCCCTCATCAGATTTCCATCGCATGCAGAGGCTTTGGGTGGGTACGGTTTTGGGCTCTCAAGCCATAGGCCGCAAAGCGGGAGTCCTTATAGTTACATAGTTACATAGTTACATAGTCAGTGAGGCTGGAAAAAGACACAAGTCCATCAAGTCCAACCCATGTGTGTGTTTTATTTTATGTCAGTAATACGTTGTATATCTGATACATTGATATTCCTGAGGGCGAAACGCCGGATACCGAACTCTCGGGTTTTGGCATGGGTGGGTTTCGGAGACGTACGCTACCTTTAGACTACTCCCCTCCACTCTAAGAACCTCTTCCCGCTACAGCCGAAACTCGGAAACATTTACCGCATCTTAAAATTAAGAGAATACCCCACTGGATTCCGGAAAGTGCAAGGTACTCTGATTAAAATACTTGCAACTAATACCACCCCCTAAACTCCTATCCCCTAACTAGAGACGACAAACCTATCCCTTTCCTGTTATTTATATTTACTACTAAGTTACCCCGTCCATCCTC
>BLSH010066407.1:569958-586980 GCA_018402905.1 Glandirana rugosa
CACACCAAAGGCAGCTCAAAGGCATTCCCCCGCGTGGCAGTTCTTCAGACAATGTGCTGACGACAAGACACGAGTGGTTTGCAAGCTGTGCAATGATAGCTTGAGCCGGGGCATAAATGTTCTCAACCTGAGCACAACCCCCATGACCAGGCATCTAAATTCAAGGCACAAGCTGCATTGGAATAATTTCCTCAAAATCCAAGAAAGGTCTCGGCCTCCTCCTGCTTCCTCTTCTGCTGCTGCCTCGGCCTCTTCCTCCACCTCTACAGTGACAGTGTCACCTGCCACCCAGCAAACAGACGATATGACAGCAACGCCACCATGTCTGCCACCGTCCCCAAGCATTTCCACATGGTCCCATGGAAGCTTACAGCTGTCCATCTCCCAAACACTGGAGAGAAAGAGGAAGCCCCCCCCCTACCCACCCGCGATCCCTGGCCCTGAATGCCAGCATTTCAAAATTCCTGGCCCTTGAAATGCTGTCATTCCGTCTGGTGGACACGGACAGTTTCAAAAACCTGATGGCGGTGGCTGTCCTACAGTACGTGGTACCCAGCCGCCACTACTTTTCCAGGCGAGCCATCCCTTCCCTGGACAAACAAGTCAGGGACAAGATCAAGTGTGCACTGCACAACGCCATCAGTGGCAAGGCTCACATAACCACTGATACATGGACCAGTAAGCACGGGCAGGGACGCTATATATCTCGCTAACTGCACACTGGGCAAATGTAGTGGCACGTGGGCCTGAGCCGGCTAGCCATTTGGCGCATGTCCTTCCACCAGCGAGGATTGCAGGGCATTTCTCTTTGCCACCTGTCGCCTCCTCCTCCTACTGCGCTTCCTCCTCCTCGACCACCCACTCATCTGCTCAGCGTAACACCTTCACCACCAACATCAGCACATCCAGGGGGAAACGACAGCGGGCTGTTTTAAAACTGATATGTTTGGGGGATAAACCCCACACTGCGCAGGAGCTGTGGATGGGCATTGAACAACAGACCAATGAGTGGTTGTTGCCACTGAGCCTCAAGCATGGCCTGGTGGTGTGCGACAATGGCCGAAATCTCGTAGCGGCTCTGGGCCGAGCCGGTTTGACGCACATCCCTTGCCTAGCGCATGTGCTGAATTTGGTGGTACAGAATTTTTTAAAAAACTACCCGGATATGTCAGAGCTGCAGCATAAAGTGCGGGCCGTCTGTGCACACTTTCGGCATTCTCACCCTGCTGCTGCTCGCCTGTCTGCGCTGCAGCGGAACTTCGGCCTTCCCGCTCACCGCCTCATATGCGACGTGCCCACAAGGTGGAACTCCACCTTGCACATGCTGGAGAGACTGTGCGAGCAGCAGCAGGCAATAGTGGAGTTTCAGCTGCAACACGCATGGGTCAGTCGCTCTGCGGAACACCAACACTTCACCACCAACGAGTGGGCCTCCATAGGAGACCTGTGTAGCGTATTGCAGTGTTTTGAGTACTCCACCAACATGGCCAGTGCCGATGACGCTGTTCTCAGCGTTACTATACCACTTCTATGTCTCCTTGCAAAAACACTTCGGGCCATGATGGAAGAGGATGTGGCACAGGAGGATGAGGAGGAGGAAGAGGGGTCATTTCCACGGTTATCAGGCCAGTCATTCGCAAGTGGCTCGGAGGGTGGGTTCCTGCACCAGCATAGGCCAGGTCAAAAATATTAAAGCCAGGGCACAGTTCTGGAGGACGAGGAAGATGAGGAGGAATTGCAGCAGGGTGGCACCCAACGCAGCTCGTGGGCATCACTGGAGCGTGGCTGGGGGGATACAGAGGACACAGATGATATACCTCCCACAGAGGACAGCTTGTCTTTGCCTCTGGGCAGCCTGGCACGCATGGCCGACTACATGCTGCAGTGCCTGCGCAATGACAGCTGAGTTGCCCACATTGTAACTTCTTCTGATTACTGGGTGGCCACCCTGCTGGATCCCCGTTACAAGGACGACGTGCCGTCCTTAATTCCCTCACTGGAGCGTGATAGGAAGATGCGCGACTACAAGCGCACACTGGTAGAGGCGCTGCTGAGGGCATTCCCAAATGACACCGGGGGCTCAGCGGAAGCACAAGGCGAAGGTAGTGGAGGAGGAGGAGGAAGAGGCCACCAACGCAGCTGTGCCACCGCCAGCACCTCAGAAGGCAGGGTTAGCATGGCCGAAATGTGGCAAAGCTTTGTCAGCAGCCCGCCACAACAAACAGCACCACCAGCCGATAGGCAACGTCTTAGCAGGAGGCAGCATTTCAGCATCATGGTGCAAGAGTATGTGGGCACACGCCTACACGTACTGCCTGATGGGTCTGCCCCATTCAACTTCTGGGTCTCCAAATTGACCACATGGCCTGAGCTTGCCGTTTATGCCTTGGAGGTGCTGGCCTGCCCTGCAGCCAGTGTATTGTCTGAACGTGTGTTTAGCACGTCAGGAGGCGTTATCACAGACAAGCGCAGCAGTTTGTCCACAGCCAATATGGACAAGCTAACCTTTATTAAAATGAATCAAGCATGGATCCCACAAGAATTGTCTGTACCTTGTGCAGAATAAACATTTAGACCGGACTCACACAGCCATTCGTATACTTGTTTTTTTGACTAGGCCTCAATATTTTGGGGGCTACCCCAATTATAAACAAACAAAAAAAAATACAGTGCTGGCTACCTCCTCCTCCTCCTCGACCACCGCCACTTCCACCTACACTGCCCTGGTCACGGCCTAGTCAACCTCTAGGCTCCTACTCCACATCCACCCCCCTTCCCATTTTTTTATTTGATTTTAATTTATTTTCCCTATCCCCATTTTTTTGTAGGGCACTTGCCCTACTCTTACCCCCATTTTACTTCCTTTTGCAGCCCTCTAGCACTTGCCAGGACTTTGTTACAAACATTTTTGTGCCTAAAAGTTCGGGTCCCCATTGACTTCAATGGGGTCCGGGATAACGTTCGGTGCCGAACCCGGACTTTTTTCCACAGTTCGTTCGGACCCTCCGAACCCGAACGTCCAGGTGTTCGCTCAACTCTATTCATGTATCTCTCATATGAAAAGGTACTTTAGGAGGATCCCACAGCGCTCAAGACAGAAATATACAAAAGCATGTGCAAGAACCTTGCGACTCAAGCTTTTAGAAACATATGGTAATCACTTTTTCATCATGGCAGGATCACTTTGACTAGTGGTTTGTATGCCATTTCTACAATGGCAATAATTATTTAAAGCATAAAATCATTGTTTTCTATGGTGTACCTTTGAAAACTCGAGTCGCCAAACGACATTGAAGTTCAGAAATTGGCATAATGGATCCAATCGGCTGAATAAGTCCGACCACTGCTAGTGTGTACATCTCCAAGTGATAAGGAAACATATATTTGTATAGGTAGACCTTGTTACTGTTAACACGGAGCACTGAATGATCACAGAATGGGAAAGAGATACTGTATCCTGTAGCAAATATGACAGCATCTATGTTTTTCTCTACTGTTCCATCTTCAAATATGACATCAGTACTTGTAAACTCTTTCACATTGGGTCTAATCTGAACATAGCCTGAGACAATACGATTAGGGAGCTCATCATTCACAGTTGGATGCTGACCGCTGAATCTGAAGAAGAATAAATTAATTAATTAATAAGGACAATAAATACATTTAACATACAACTGATATTGCTTCCCTATGTAATATTATATATAAATAGATAGATAGATAGATAGATAGATAGATAGATAGATAGATAGATAGCTCAGACATGATTTTTTTCACTGCAGTAAAAGATATGTATTTAATTTACGTTTGCCAGAGGTAGTGGATAAAAGAGGGCCTGAAAAGGTAGGTGATAGGTGGGATTTCACTACAATGTGACAGTCCTGCATGTTAGGCCGTCCCAGACATCATAGCTGTATGCTTTCTTTACAGGTACTCCTCACTTAATGACCAGGTTCCGTTCCAGCGACCAGGTCGTTAATCAAATTGGTCTTTAAATGAGGAACCACAAGTAATCAATATTTTAATCACTTACCCACCGGAGCCCTTTTTTACATTTGTTAGTTACAAGTTAAAAACTGTTTTGTTTTGCTAGAAAATTACTTAGAACCTTCAAACATTATAGATTTTTTTTCAAACACCTTAGAGAATAAAATTGCAATCATTGCAATACTTTTCGTCACGCTGTATTTGCGCAGCAGTCTTTCAAGCATGTTTTTTTTGGAAAAATTTCACTTTTTTGAGTTAACCACTTCACCCCTGGAAGGATTTCCCCCTTTAGGACCAGAGCACTTTTTGCGATTCGGCACTGCGTCGCTTTAACTGAAAATTGCGCGGTCATGCAACGTTATACCCAAACGAAAAAAGAGCGACAATTTTGCAAAAAAAAAAAGTTTTTCTTACTTTTTGCTTAAATACAAATCCAAAAAAAGATATATAAAAAAAATTTTTTCAGCGGTTTTGGCCGATTTATATTCTTCCTCATATTTTTGGTAAAAAAAAATCACAATCGGCGTTCATTGATTGGTTTGCACAAAAGTTGCCGCATTTATGGATGATGAGAATTCATTTCTTGGGTTTTATTTTATTTTTTTTTACTAGTAATGGCGGCAATCTGCGATTTTTAGCGGTACTGCGATATTGGGGCGTACATGTCGGACCATTTTGACACTTTCTTGGGACCAATGACATTTTTACAGCGATCAGAAATTTAAATGTCCACTGATTACTATATAAATGTCATTTGCAGTGAAGGGGTTAAACTGCAGGGGGCAGGGAAGGGGTTAACTGTGTTCCCTGGGTGTGTTCTAACTGTGGGGGGGGGGGGGGGGTAGGTGGCTGGGCTGTTATGGGCATAAGAGATCTAACTGATCCCAGTGACAGGGTCAGTAGATCTCCTATGCTCGCACTGACAAAGCGGGGAACCACCGTGTTTACATTGGCGGTTCCCTGTTCTTTTTGCTGTGGCCGCTCATCGCGGCTCGCCGGCGGACACACTCCTCCAGAGTGCGGTGGGCGCGCACGCTCCCTAGCGGCCACTCCGCAAATCGCCTCTTATTTACGGCGATTCGCAGGACCCTTCCACACTGCTGCAGTAAATATACTGCACTCGGTGTGGAAGGGGTTAAAAAATAAGACAACAGTAAAGTTAGCCCAATTTTTTGTATATTGTGGAAGAGGATGTTATGCAGAGTAAATTGATACCATATATGTTATGGTTGAAAATTGCGCACACTTGCGGAATGGCGACAAAGTCCGGTACTTAACAATCTCCATAGGCGACGCTTTAAAAATTTTTAATGGATACCAGGTTAGAGGTGGAGGGGATATATTTTGCTAGAATTATTGCTCACACTCTGGCAATCGCGGTGATACCTCACATGTGTGGTTTGAACACCATTTTCATATGCGGTCGCCACTTACGTATGCGTTTCCTTTGCTGCGCGAGCTCGCGGGACGGTGGTGCTTTAATTTTTTTTTTATTATTTATTTTATTTTATTTATTTTTTTTAGCACTGTTCCTTTAACCTCCCTGGCGGTATGATTATGTCAGATTTTTGCATCTAAAAGCGGTACATTGTTTTGCATAGAAATTTGGTGTTTTATATTGTAGGCCTGTAATTCTTAGGAATAACTGACTTAAATATGTTCAAACAAGAGTCTAGTAGACATGATATATATATATATGGTATGATAAAGTTTGAAACACAAAATCATAAATTATAATATAATAAATAACTATAAATAATTATCAAAAATAATAATATAATAGTAATAACATTTATTCAATAATGTAATTAAATCAAAAACACTGAAATTTGCTCAGTTGCAGAATTGTTGCTGTCATCACTTTCAGTGTCTGATGATAAATTTCCCCACAAATCAGTATCACTCAATTCTGAAAATGATTCTTGTTTACTATCGGTGTTTTCTAGCTGGTCAAAAACCGCTTTCCATGTAAACCAGTGGCTCTCAGCTCCTGTCCTTGAGACCCACTAACAGGCCAGGTTTGCAAGATAACTGAAATACATCACAGGTGATATAATTTTCTGCTCAGTGATTGCAGTGTTCTAGTCTGCATCTCCCCAAGGTAATACTTAAAATCTGGCCTGTTAGTGGGTCTTGAGAACAGGAGTTGAGAACCACTGATGTAAAGGGACGCTTTTTGGATGCCATGGACATTTTCAAGTTTCCAGGCAGAAAGCATGACATATATAATATAAAACTGCATGCAGGGCACTGGACAGACCACTAGGAACAAAGGGGATGTGAAATGATTTCATACAGTAATGTAATCTCACAGATTACAGTGTACTGTATGTTTACTGTGTGTTTCACTTTTTGAATTTCCCGCCGGTCTCCGCTCCCATGTGACGTGACGCTCGCAGGGAACAGAGCCCAGCACACAGAGGCATCAGGCAGAGGACACAGCCTGCTGACACAGCGGGAGGTCATCGCAGGATCCAGGGGACAAGGTAAGTAACTTTTCCAGGATCCAGCGATGCGATCCCGAGTGTGGCTCGGGGTTACCACTCTTGGTACAAAAAATTCACCTCCTTTACACTTCACAGTATTCAGATCGGCAAAAACTGTGATTCTGAATACTGTAATTTTTTAAATGTAAACCGGAAGTGACATTGTGACATTGCTTCCAGAATTTGACGAAGGAGACCCGATTGGAGATGATTCCGGCTTCCTTAGGGTCTCCTTCTAGCCTACGGATTTGCCGGATCGTAGCTCCGGTCTACCGGTGGGACGGAGACTGGAGAAGAGCGGCTGAAGGCGACGGGGAAGTCCCCTCCCGCCCCCTTGGATAACGACTGAGTGGCTCCCAAGCTGGATTGGCCATTATCGCCGGATAGCCGCTCTAAAAAGGAGTACCGGGATATAGCCTACAGCTGCAGGCTATATCCTGATACCTCCACTTAAAGGAGCCGCCGTATATATATATATACGGCGATTCGCGTTAAGTGGTTAAGCATTCCTAACTACTGTACTGTACTGTATTCTGAAAAAAAGACAAAACTCCAATGCAATAATGTTGTTTTATTTTGCAGAAGCACAGAACACAAAAATATAAACAACAAAAATAATGTACTGTACAGGATACAACAATGTACAGTGCCCAAAAAGTAAACGTATACAGTAGACATTCAGAGTAACATTTTAGTCATCAAATCCTTCAAAGGGTGCTTCAGGGTTATCAGTGTCATCACTGAAATTGAAATTATCAGTAGGGTCATCAGTGTCATCATTGGAGTTACCAGTAGGGTCATCAGTGTCATCATTGGAGTTACCAGCAAGGTCATCAGCGTCATCATTGGAGTTATCAGCAGGGTCGACAGTGTCATCATTGGAGTACCCGCAGGGTCATCAGTGTCATCATTGGAGTTACCAGCAGGGTCGAACGTGTCATCATTGGAGTTACCAGTAGGGTCATCAGGAGTTGTAGATGAGGGAGAAGACAACAAAAAAATGATAGAACTGGTAGTGATAGCTTGCAAGAAGAATTCTGTTAAGGTGCTCTGCTTTGTAATTTTCTTTCTTTTTGTCATAAATTTCACGATGACAGCTCATAAGTTCCTTCATCTGCCATTCCACTTTACAGAACCTTTCAACATTTGGCTCCATACTCTCTAATTGTAATAAAGCTGCATTCACTTTTGAGAACATGCCAGCCCACCCCCTGACTGTGAACTTCTTTTGTACTTCTTCCATTGTTTCCTCCTTTTCTTCCTCTTCCTGTTCTAATTGCTGCTATGCTTCCAACTCCAATTAAATCTTTATTACTTAGCTCTCCAACAAATTCCACTAATTCTTTCATATCGGTCACTTCAACATCTAAGTCAAGCATGTTAGCAAGTTGCACACTTTTTTGATTTATAACTTCAACATCTGTTTCATCAAACTCTTCGCTATTGTTCACAAAATGCTTTAAGCATTTTTTCCATATACCCTGCATACACTTTTCTACTACTTGCTCCCAAGCTGACGCAATGATTTTTATGCAGTGTAAAATGTTGTAAGCTTTCCAAAAATCACGAAGGGTGACTTCATAATTTTCAGTTGCTCCTACAGCTTTGGAAAAGGTGTTGTGCAAACAGTAGGTCTTGAATGTTGCTAATGCACCCTGATCCATGGGTTGTAGGATAGCAGTTGTGTTTTTAGGCAGATACACTACCTTTACGTCTGGATGTAGGTCATCAAGATGCTGGGTGTGGCCTGGGGTATTATCAAGCAGGAGGATAATTTTAAAGGGGACACCCTTTTGCTGACAATAATGCTTGACCGAAGGTATGAAACAGTTGATGAACCCAGTCTTCAAATAAAGCTTGTGTCATCCAGGCTTTGTTATTTGCATGATAATAAGCAGGCAGTGTGTGCTTACTAACCTGTTTCAATGTAGGTGGGTTCTGTGAATGATAGATGAGGAGAGGCTTTAACTTGAACCCAGCAACATTTCCTCCCAACAACAATGTGACCCTGTCTTTAAAAGCCTTAAAACCGGCATTGTTTTATCTTCTTTGTGTATGTAGGACCTTTCCGGCATTTTTTTCCAAAAAAGTCCAGTTTCATCCGCGTTAAATATCTGCTCTGGACAGTAGCTACCTTTTTCGGTGATTTTATCAAATTCGACCACAAATTTGTCAGCTGCTTCCACATCTGCACTTGCAGCCTCCACACTGATACTCCGATTATGGAGGTTGAATCTTCCATGAAACCTTTGAAACCATCCATGGCTTGCTGTAAATGTGGTGCTGGTCATAAGTCCAAGCAGTCGTCCTGCTCGGGTCGGGAGAGCTGGCCATAAGTCCGATCGGTTGTTAAACAGATAAGTTGTTAAATGAACCATATCCCTATAAGGGGTGTGCACTCATGGAGACAGTGCTCCAAATCTGGGGAAAGCACAGGGAGCTGCTATTTTGTAGGAGCCATATTGAGAATGAACTGCCCTGAGTACAGGTTGTATAGTTTTATTTGGTGGGATGTTCGGCTTTTACACTGCTAAAAGTACAAAAAAATGCGATGAAAATATTTCCATTTAAATCCTGTGGAGCTATTCACACCAGTGTGCTGTGGGTGCGGTGCATTTTGAAGTGCTGCATGATGCATCTTTTGGTGTCCTGTTTAAAAAGTGCCCCAAAAATGCCCCTCCCATTAAAATCAATGGTAAATGTAACAAAACGCATCAAAAAGGTACTGCAGTTGCATTTTGGATGCACTTTTTTGAGCCACATGTCCATGTTTCACAGGTGCATGGTGGGAGTCAGGCAACCAGAAAACACACTAAAAACGCATCAAAAATGTGATGTGCACTTTTATCACATTTTTCAACGGGCCAGTGTGAAAGGACCCTTAGTCATTAAGCCACTTTGACCATTCAGAGTGTTATTTGTAGAGCTGGACAGCATAGGGTTTTACCTTGAGTTTATTTCATTCTTTTTTAATATATATATTTTCAAATCCAATCTGCCTATGCCACTAACTAAATGCCAGCAATGTTACTTCACTTTTTACTATATGCATACAGAATATGCCTGTCCTAATATTTAGGCCTCATGCACACAGGACGTTTTTGGATGTTTTTACAGCAGCTGTTTTTAGCTTCAAACGTTTTTTCCTACAGTCAATAAACTCCTCATCATGTTATCCTATGTGTCCATGCACACAATTGCTGTTATCAATTATTTTTGGCTGGGGCATTTTTGAGCTGTAAAAAAAACCCGACTAGTGGGTTCAAAAAGGTGTTTTTCAGCTGTAAAAACACGCAAACACTAAAAAACGTGCAAAAATGCGAAAAAGCGCACGTTTTTGATCTATTGAGAAGAACAAAAAACACTCAAAAATGCTACTGCTCAAAAACGCAAAAAAATGCAGCTCCCCAACGTTTTTGGACGTTTTTGATCCATTGAAAAAAAAAAAAAAAGCTACTGTTCAAAAACGCTCAAAAACGCTAGTGCAATAACGCTGAAAAAAGCTGAAAACTACTACAAAGCTACTGACGTTTTTACAACTTTTTTTTTTTTTACGTCCTGTGTGCACGAAGCCTTAGATTTAATCTATATTTCAGACACTTCTTCCTTATCTTTACCCAATGTACCCCCTGTAACTCTAGTTTACCAGTAACAATCCATGTGGTTACTGATCTTACATATATTTAATGTGACTCAAAGGAATACAGATCTGTCCACACTTGACGGACCAGACATTCAATTGAATACTTCCTGTTTTGGGATGAGATGCACATTGTTTGCTTTGCTCAATGTTGATTGTTTGTATGGCTTATTTGGTCAGGGTTTATTTACCGTTTGTCTTCTCTTGGATGTGGTTTGTAGGTGCATCAATTCTGATTGGTGTTGCATCTAGACGTGCACTCATAGCTTGCTTTTCATCCACTAGAGTTTGAACCAATGTGTTTTTGCCACCCCACTATGCAGGTGAGTGCAGCAGTATTCATGTATTCTGACCATCTCAAGTGCTATTGGTAACATGGCTATATGACTAGTAAAATTGGAACCCTGGTCCATCATTGATATATCTTCTTGATTTATTCCCTTTAGGTGTGTTTTTTATTATAATCTACACCATATATGGTGACCAAATGTCATATATGCACCAAATCAGTGAGGCACAGTGTCTTTCTTGGTCTCCCCTTAGCCTGAACACATCCAATTATATAGGTATGCCTTTGTGGTGTGATGTTTTATATATGGGTTGGATGGTCGGAGGGGAGGGGGGGTTGTTCTTTTTTTTTTTTTTTTTCTTGTTTGGGGACAGTTTATTGTATACAGTATACATGTTTGATTGTATGTTTATATGAAATGACTAATTGTGTCTTGTTTGTATATATACCAGATGTTTTGTGATTCACATATGGAGGATTAGGCCTTGAAGAAGCGGTAATGACCAGGAAACATGTTGACAGATCCCGTGCAAGTCATGTGATATCATATTTGATATATGTGTGATGTGTTCTCTACATATATTTGGGCTATAGTTGCCCTTTTTGCCTCTCTTTTATGAACACTATATGTATTAATAAATAAACTTTTTTATCGTTATAATAATGATTGGTGTACATATATGTTTTATCTCAACCATGGGAACTACCATTTAAAAGCCCATCTTCTACAATACTTTTCCTTTCTAATATATACCGGGCTGTTGTGCCCTAGGTGTGGAGTGTGGGGAACATGGGTTTCCCAATCTATTAGGCCCTCACGCTAACAAAACTTTTATGAGAAAGAAAGTAGCTGTGCTGCACAACTTCATGGGAATTGTCGTACTTAAAGAAGCACTGCATCATACTTGTTTATAGAGACTTATGGCTACTGGACTTCAGTTCCCACAAATCATTGCTGCTTGAGGAGGAGAGCTTCCCAGTCTTTCCCGGGTAAACTGATCCAGATCTGCACAGTCCTGGGAAGAGAGCAACGAGGACGGACCTGCTGTCGGGTCCTGTGCCTCACATGTGAGGGCCCGGAGTCATTAGAGAGGAGTGAAGATGACCTGTTGCTGTGTCTGTTCCTCCACATTAAGGAGAGGGGACAGACTTGCACCCGTGTCTGCCAAAACTGCCTTCAGAAACTGAGTTAGGAGAGAGAACTGATACATATGCATGAGTCCAAGCTGAGACACTGCAGTCTGTGTGAGCCTCTGGGACCTGAAGGCCAGATCCACTAACTTCCAAGCATGTGGAAAAGGACCTGTCGTCTGCCAGGTGTGGCGAGAGAGGAGCCCACATTTAACCACTTGCTATACCCAGTCCCACATAGGCTGGTCCTTACTTAGTAGCCCTGAGACTATACATCACAGAATTTTGCGTGGAAATGACAGAAGGGCCCCACCGTAAGCTGGCTGACATTAGCATCAAGGCGCCAGGTACTTTGTCACCACCTTTAAGGGATACCCCGCTTAGGAAACTTGCAGATACCCATATCTGGGGTATCTCTACAGAGCGCACTCAAGAACATTATCATTGTGTTACTTACCGTATTTTTCGCTCCATGCCACTGCCGTGTTAGCAGGGGCGTAACGATAGGGGTTGCAGGGGTTGCAATTGCAACCGGGCCCCATGGTCCAGGGGGCCCATGTGCTTCCCTTGCACACCTGAATAGGAGGGATGGCGGGGGTGGCATTTAGAGGACCCAATCTCCTCCATTTTCCTCTATCCAGTTTACTTGTCTTCTGCTGTACCCAGGGCCCCTGTGTGCTTCCCTGGTCCCCCTGGGGCCTGCTGCAGAACTTGTGAAAGGGCCCCACTGCAGTACCGTAAAAAAGGGACCCACAATGGGAGTAAAGGGCCCCAGGATCAGTGGGAAGAGGGAAGGGTCCTGGTCAGGGGGCCCTTCATAATTTCTTGCACCGGGGCCCTGAAGGTTCTAGTTACGCCTCTGCGTGTTAGCATACCGGGCCGGCCGCTCCGGTCCTCTGTGGCAGAAGAGATGAGGAGTCCGAGTCAGTGGTGCAGCAGCACTAGGCCAGCCTTTCAGTGAACAAGCACGGCCCGACTGCATGGCGACGTCACATTGTGATAGGTGTGAGTGCTAGTAGCCGCGCTGCTGTGCTCTGTACGTGAGCTGCCTGGACTGGGCTGACTTCATTGCATCACACGAGGAATCCGAACCCCTTCATAGCAAACTCATTACTGTAATCTGTACATCAAGGTTTATTATTTTTAATTTTTCTCTTTATGGTTGACATGGGTTGAGGGAAAGGGGGGGGGGTACTTTGGAGGTGTGGCTGGGTGCTTTGGAGGCCTAATGTACTGACCACTGGCTAAAGTACTGACCACTGGCTAGTGGGTTAGTACACCATTTGGTTCAGAATATTTTTTTTCTTGTTTTCCTCCTCTAAAACCTAGATGTGTATTATGGTTATGGTCTTATGGAGCAAAAAATCCGGTAGGTCTGATTTTGTTCAATAATAGTTTTCTCGGTTAAAACGTTGGACTAATATTGACACGAGTTAAATATTTCCTCCTGTGTTAGGCCAGAATTTACTTTATTAGTTCTGAACCATTAAATTGTTTGCTGTTTGATGCCAAGTTGTTCATTGTTTACCTGCTTTGATATAATACACATATTTGACATAACTTCTGGCAGTCTTTGGCCTTATTTCTGTGAATTATCATACATCTGTGACTTATTAATGCTTAAAGTGTTACTAAACCCACAACAGTATAATCAGTTTATATATGCAGTAAAGCAGTGGTTCTCAACTCCAGACCCACTAATAGGCCAGATTTTAAGTATTACCTTGGTGAGATGCAGACTAGAACACTGCAATCACTGAGCAGCAAATTATATCACTTGGGATGTATTTCAGTTATCCTGCAAACCTGGCCTGTTAGTGGGTCCCGAGGACTGGAGTTGAGAACCACTGCAGTAAAGCATGCTTGTTATACTCACTGTGGAACCTAAAGGCTTAATCCTCCACATTGTGTAAAACGGCTGTTTGATCCTGGCTTCTCTGATCCTCCCCTTCTTCCACTGACTCCTAATAATTTCCTGACAACACAGTCTATGGAGTCAGACTGCACATGTTCAGTTTGGTGTGTATTGCTAGAGAGTTTTTTTTTGGGTGCATGTGATCAGCACAGAGCCAATCAGTACTTTCCAGACAGAGGGTCAGGGGTCTTGCAGTCTCATAGGTCAATCAGAAAACTCTGACAAGCATTAACCAGTACTTGGCTGGACACTGATAGAAGTCACAAGACTGCTCTAACTGCTGATGAGAAAAGGTATTTAGCAGTTTATATTTACTAAAATAATTGCATTTGCATGTTCTGTGTACTGTGGGAGGTCAGATATTGTGAATGCAGGGTCCTGGGTTTAGTAACACTTTAAGTTACCCAGGTGAAAGTAGTCCTCCACCCCTGTTAGGAGTGCGTCAGTGAGGACCGAACAGTTTTAAGAGTAGTGGCAGAACAGAGGACCTATCATCACCAGTGGTTCCTGCTAGGGTAAACCCTACACCTGTAAGCTATTTAAGCTTCCATTAAGATGATACAACAGATTAAAGCATAAGAAGTATGATAACATTTCATATGAACATCATCACCTCACCAGACTTCTCAACCATGCCACTCAACATCTTCTACATGAAGTGCTATACATTTTTGCTCACATGAAGAAAGGAATATTTTTTCAAAATTTGTGAGTATGACACGGCGTATATGGGATAAATAGATAGATAAATAGATAGATAGATAGATAGATAGATAGATAGATGCATTTGCTTTCCTTCCATATTGCACACATCTTACCTATGTTGTGGCAGAAGGCCATAGTTGCAATGATTAAATCTATTGTTGAGAGCTGATTCCACCATATAGTTGGTCACAGAAGAAGGCAAGATTTTTCTGATCAAATTTTGAAAACGTGATAAGTTTGCAATGTCCCTAGGATAGCCATTCTTCGAAACACGGTGTGTAACCCAGGCACCTCTTCTTGTACTAAGGAACACCTATAAATGATATCAAATGAAATCTATATTATTCATTTTTATTAAATAAATGAACACAAGTAATTTGTGAGTTAAATCAAATGATTGCTATATGAAGTACATCCTATTGCTAATACAGTACAGGCGTAACTTGTAACAGAGGCAAGAACAGAGCTTTGTAGGGTCATTACAACACACAATTTCCTTTTAGTTGACGATTTGAAGTGATAAAAACAATAATAATAAAGAAAACAATGAGGAAACATCATCTTGAGCCTCCCGATTGGTTGACAATTAATGAGACAGACAAAGCAGGTAGAGAAAGGTCACAGTATGATCAGATAGGCAGCTGGGTCACAGCAGTTAGGCTTAGTTGGAAAGGATCTCCTAGAATGAAGTCCAATCTTGTCCATCCAACAAATTTGCAAAACATTGCATACTGACACTAAACCTTCCCTCAAGTCTTTTGTTGCATATGAATTTAGTTAGAACTAATCTCAGTCTAATCAAAGCATGATAGCTTTGCTGCTAGTTTAATTGTTTTCAATGCCACAACATGGACATCTAGTGGCCAAAAGGAAAAATGCAAAGTTTCTATGTCCCTCCAACTCCGTTGATTACCTACAGGCGAGTCTTGTCTGTGGGTGATCAACTAGTACACAGTGAGTACCAGGGACACTCGAGAAATGACCCCTGCAAATTGCAGGGAACCTTTTGATGCAGCTCCTGCTTACACTGCCAATATATGAAATATAGAGGGGAAATTTGGAACTTTAAATGAAGCACAGTGCCTCCATCCCTGGTTGCAGTATACAATAAAAGGGGACTTGTAACTCTTGTACATAAATGGACTCAATTTGCTATGTGCTGCCAAGTATTGTACAATATTTATTCAATACTGTCATATGCTGCCAAGTTGACATATGTACATACTGTATATGAATTTATGATGTCTATGCCATGTGTGCATGTATTTGCTACTGTTTTTATACAGGCTATATACTATTGTAATGCAATTTACATCTATCTATGCTAATAAAACATGTCTACTCTATTTATAACCCCAAGGAGTCATTAGCCTCACTCAAAGTCCCAACTCCCCTTTTCTTGTACACTGCCAATATATGGATATCAGAAGGGACATACAACTACCTAATGGCCACCCATTTACCCCTAAACACTTCGCCAACTGCCAGATCTCAGGGGTAATCTATCTTTTGTGATGTGAATGTGGGTGTTTCTATGTGGGAAAGACCATTCAAAAATTCTGGCAACGTTTTTATCGTCATGTACTAAATATGCGACAAAGTGATCCTGAGCTAACGCTCGGAAGACATGTTGCATCAGTGCATGCTGGCCAATTCCCCTGAGTCTCTTTTCTTGCCTTGGATCAAATCCATCCCAGCTCCAGGGGTGGGGACCTCAACAGGTCCCTCCTCCAATGTGAGCTAGGTTGGATCTCTGACCTAAATGCCACTTCACCTCCAGGCCTCAACAAAGCCTTCAATTTCAAACCATTCCTCCAAGGCTTCACATCTGGAGGTTTTGAAAGAGATTTGTAATCTCCACATCTATCTGTCATACCTCCTTTGGCTGACATGCAGTTATGGGGCAAAAGCCACACAGACACAATATCTTTGGAGATATATTTGTACCTCTAAGGGAATTGAGCAATTTGAGGCTGCAAATAGCTATATTTATCTACCAATGTCCTGTTTGTGAGCGCTTATCCCTTTTTAGTTTATTTGCATTTTCTCCAAAGTTGTATGGTTATGGACTTTGTTTTATTAACTATTTGTCTGGGCCTGTGATGTATACACGTATATTTATACATTTATATAAATTTATTGATGTTCCTTTTGTTTTCCAGGCCCAGGCATGTCTGTCCCGGGACGCACCCCCTTGCATTTTTCCTTTTGGCCACTAGATGTCCATGTTGTAACATTGTTGCTCCCCAGCAAGCGAGGGCCCCACAGCACCTCCATGCAGTTGGGGCCTTTCCAATGGGCCATGGTCATGAGCACATTCAGTCCCTTAGGTCATCAAGCTGCGACACGGCCACTCTGCGTTTGTTGGCGGCCCTGTGACGTCTGATGCTGCCGCACTACACATACGGAGAGGCGCCGTGCACTATGGAGCTGGGGGATCACCGTGGAAACCCAAGTGCAGGTGCCCCTTACCTGATTTTGGAGCTGGGAGCCTGCACCAATCACACCTGTCACCAATTTACTCCCCATTTGTATCTTGGGCCCTAGGGAGTGGCCAGTCATCACTCCCCCTCTCTCTATATATATGAGCATTGTCTATCAGACTCCAGAAGGGTAAGCTGGGTTCATCAGTCTTCATGTGTTGGTATCCACACAGTTCACATTCAAATGTAATTATATAGACTGGGGACTGATACTTGATACTCTATCATGGATATATATTTTCAATATTGTTCAATTTTCTGCTAGATTAACCCTTTATGCAGCCCTTGCTCCACCTCTTTTTTCCAACTGTGTTTCCTTTATGGGGCTTATGGGCAGGGAGGTGTAGAATCCCGGGTTCTATGTTTACCCCTCATTTAACCACTGT
>BLSH010066407.1:586990-598839 GCA_018402905.1 Glandirana rugosa
TATATATATATATATATATATATATATATATAGATGTGGAGGGACGGGTATTCGGGGTATTTCCTTTGTGTCAACCTTTTTTCTCCACCTCGTTCCCGACGTATTTTAGATATATATATATATATATATATATATATATATATATATATACACACACACAGTATCTCACAAAAGTGAGTACACCCCTCACATTTTTGTAAATATTTTATTATATCTTTTCATGTGACAACACTGAAGCAATTACACTTTGCTACAATGTAAAGTAGTGAGTGTACAGTTGTATAACAGTGTGCATTTGCTGTCCCCTCAAAATAACTCGACACACAGCCATTCATGCCTAAACCGCTGGCAACAAAAGTGATTACACCCCTAAGTGAAAATGCCCAAATTGGCCCAAAGTGTCACTATTTTGTGTGGCCACCATTATTTTCCAGCACTACCTTAACCCTCTTGGGCATGGAGTTCACCAGAGCTTCACAGGCGCCACTGGAGTCCTATTCCACTCCTCCATGACCACACCACAGAGCTGGTGGATGTTAGAGACCTTGCGCTCCTTCACCTTCCATTTGAGGATGCCCCACAGATGCTCAATAGGGTTTAGGTCTGAAGACATGCTTGGCCAGTCCATCACCTTTACCCTCAGCTTCTTTAGCAAGGCAGTGGTTGTCTTGTAGGTGTGTTTGGGGTCGTTATCATGTTGGAATACTGCACAGTGGCCCAGTCTCTGAGTGAAGGGGATCATGCTCTGCTTCTGTATGTCACAGTACATGTTGGCATTCATGGTTCCCTCAATGAACTGTAGCTCCCCAGTGCCGGCAGCACTCATGAAGCCCCAGACCATGACACTCCCACCACCATGCTTGATTGTAGGCAAGACACACTTGTCTTTGTACTCCTCACCTGGTTGCCACCACACACGCTTGACACCATCTAAACTAAATACATTTATCTTGGTCTCATCAGACCAGTAATCCATCCCCTTAGTCTGCTTGTCTTCAGCAAACTGTTTGCGGGCTTTCTTGTGCATCATCTTTAGAAGAGGCTTCCATCTCGGATGACAGCCATGCAGACCAATTTGATGCAGTGTGAGGCATATGGTCTGAGCACTGACAGGCTGACCCCCACCCATTCAACCTCTGCAGCAATGCTAGCAGACAACCTCTGGATATGACACTGAGCACGTGCACTCAACTACTTTTGTCAACCATGGTGAAGCCTGTTCTGAGTGGAACCTGTCCTGTTAAACCGCTGTATGATCTTGGCCACCATGCTGCAGCTCAGTTTCAAGGTTTTGGCAATCTTCTTATAGCCTAGGCCATCTTCTTGTAAAGCAACAATTCTTTTTTTTAGATGCTCAGAGAGTTCTTTGCCATGAGGTGCCATGTTGAACTTCCAGTGACCAGTTTAAGAGAGCGAGAGCGATAACACCAAATTTAACACACCTGCTCCCCATTCACACCTGAGACCTTGTAGCACTAACTAGTCACATGACATCAGGGAGGGAAAATGGCTAATTGGGCTCAATTTGGACATTTTCACTTAGGGGTGTACTCACTTTTGTTGCCAGCGATTTAGACATTAATGGCTGTGTGTTGAGTTATTTTGAGGGAACAGCACATTTACACTGTTATTCAAGCTGTACACTCACTACTTTACATTGTAGCAAAGTGTCATCAGTGTTGTCACATAAAAAGATATATTAAAATATTTACAAAAATGTGAGGGATGTACTCACTTTTGTGAGATACTGTATGTATATTTGATACTCATGCCCCATCCTTTAGTCCGCTATCATCATACAATTATTACTTCCATTAGGATGCGCTTGCTCTTGTTTTTGTTGTTTTATTTAGGGGAAATAACTTGGATGGGCATAAGGGATGACTGTGGGATGCCCAAACAATTATAGTACACATATTCCATATACACTCCTGTATATACGCACTTCCACTGCAGACTATCCCTCTGCAGACTGTTACTCCTCACAACTCTCCAGCACTCAACTTGCTGACCGTTTCTCCTACAATTCTATCTCCAGCACTGAACTTAGTAAATCATCACTCCATTATTTCTCTCCAGCACTCCACTTGGTTTCCAGCTTGAAAGGAATTTTATCAAACTACTCTGTTTCTTCCTCTTCACCGCGGCTAGCACATGGCGAGGCCTACTCTCAGTAGAACCTCCGGAACACCCATTGCAGGTCAATTATCACAGGCCCCTGAATGTGTAGCAAAAGTACTTGAGTGCTAGCCAGGCCTTTGATGGACTACAACTCCCAGCCCATCCCTCTTCCAGGTCCCACTGACCTGCTTTTCCTCAGTGACTCTCCTTTCCCTGAACTGGCTCCCAAGGCTTCCACAGACTGTCCACTATTCCTCTCCCAGCCTGCTCCAGCACTTTCTCTTGCAGTTCCCAGGGACTGTCACTCAACAAACTGATGGATCACTTTAATGTCTCTCACTGTGTAGCACATCCACTGTTCTCCTGTTCCCTGTGTGACTCCAGGAATCACCACCACTCCTGGCTGCACCCAAACCTCCAGGCCCCAAGGTCACCCTCCCCAGACTGGGGTGACCTCCCGGGTAGGGGCCTCCAAAGCGCCTCTGCTACATCTCCAGACTTCCACCCGACACTTCTCCTTCCAGATTGGGCTGACTCGGAGTATTTAAGGAGGCCTGACCCCTGCCAATCCTACTTGGGGATTGGTCAGGGCACCTTAGAACACTCCAGATGGCTCCACCTATCTCCCAGCTCGCTGACCAGAAACCCTCCTCCAGGTTTCTAGAAAGAACATTCAGGCCTGCTCCTTCACTCAGGCCTGACTAAATTTTACCTTACCTAGCAAAACCCTGCTAGAAAAACACACCTACACTATGGGGGCGCTACAGATGGTTGTACTTTGTCTCCATCCTACCCTGATGAAGGAATTTACCTCACATATCCGAAACATGTTGGGAATGACTGAGTAAACCCTTTCATGAGTTGGGTCCACTCCTACATGAGACCAACCTGGGGCTCCCGTTTATTGTATGGTGATTCTTTATCGGCAATTGTGACATACTACGGTTTAAAAATTTTGAATAAAACTTGGATATTTTATACCTTTGTTACTTAATTACGCACTGCCTATAAAGCTCCATTGGGGGTTCTTCTTGAGATGTGGCAGTCAGTCCTTGGACTGGTTCAACACCAAGCTAATTTGCCTATATCTCATTTCTTGAGACCCTTAAAATGCCAGGGCAGTACAAACACCCCCCAAATGACCCTTTTTTGGTCATACAGTCTGAGGCATTTAGTAAGAGGCATGATGAGTTTTTTAAAGTTGTAATATTTTGTCACTATTTTTTGGAAAATTTTTTTTTTTTTGCATACTGTCACCAGTGCAGTACAGCATCATCATATGACTGGTGTGGTGGTGATCAGGGATACTAACTGCTGACCCTTATTTTAAAAATATTTATATATTTTTCATTCAATTTTTTTAACATGGTTTTTAACATCTTTTTTGCACATTTATATTCTTTTTTTACCATTTCTTTTTTACATACCATCAGAGTAGTTCAGTGTCACCATAATGACACTGTACTACTCTAGGGGAGGGTTGGGCGATCAGGGATTTTCTTTCCTTTTTACACTTTGCTGTTATAGTGATTATCATATTATAGTGATTCATAATAGGTGTGATTTTCTATTGTGTGTTGTGATTGGCCCACAGCTATCCCATGGTACAGGGTGCTGTGATTGGGCCAGTTACCATGTGATAGCTGCAGGGCCAATTACATCATTACTATAGGATACACACCTTTTATGAACGAAATTCATTCATTACAGCTTTGTTGACATTATGATCATGTGATCCCGCACTGCGCGTCTCTAACCCGGAAGAGGCAGGTTGACATACATGTACGTGAACCTGCCTGCCTGTGCCGACCTGCCACTGTCAATGTACTGCGGCCGGGCAACAAGCAGTTAAAAAAGTGCTGGATGCATTCCTAAATGCACAAAATATAACTGGATTCTACTTTTTGGAGGTAATAATGTCAGGGGTAATTGATCCAGGGGATATCTGATTAACTCCTGGGGGGGACGAAGAAGCAGTTTTTTTGGACCATGCTTAAGGCTGGGTTCACACCTATGCAAATGGGATGTGGGTTTCACACATCCCATTTGCATAGCAGGAAATTGTGACCAGTTCTCTATAGAGCCAGTTCACAAATCCCCGCAGCGGCTCCGGTGCGAATTGTACAAGAGTCCTGTGTGTCTTCTGGTCCATTTCAGGTCTGAATTCAGCCCAAAATTCTGGATAGTGTATATGGAGGTTTTCTATTTGTGTGTGTGTGTATGTGTGTTTTTATTGGTTGAACTAGATGGATTAGTGTCTTTTTTTTCAACCTGACTATGTAAACTTACCAACTATTTAACAATAAAAAAATAGGTTTCGGTAAAAAAAATGTGAACAATACATTTCCCATGAGCCTTGATGCTGTATGTTTTAAAGAGTTTGACGTCTTTTGGAACTTTAAAAATCTGCACAAGGCAGCTCCCATACGTTTGAGGCCCATCAGGACAAAAGAGCGCCACCAGTGAAAAGAATTCTTCCAAGTCAATACAAAGCCATGCAATGGCTTTGAAAGGTAAGAGTGAACACTGAACAACTTATCGTTCAGATGCTTTAAATGTTGCTTAACATAGCATCCAAAATGTTTTTATTTTATTTGTCAATTAATACATTTATAATAAATGGACATATGTCCGTTATATGCACCTATTGAGACAACTCACTTGTGCGCACACAAAGTTTGTGCTTACTACATTCGGCAGAACGCAACCAAGATGCAGGGTGAGGGACCACCTGCGGCTATTAAACTTAAAAACTATTTTGTGCCACAAAAATAAAAGTTTTTTGAGATATTGGAATTCAAATTTAGATTATGTAACATCAAGCCCCGCCCACTTTGCACCAAATGTTCTTAAGATGTAAAAACAAAGATAGCAATCGTTTGCACTGCATCTGTGCTGATTTATGCTGCAAAAACAAACGTATGTCCTGGTTGGGTTTCAAACATATTGCGCATTATAGTTGATGAATCCTCTCCCACTTTGTACCACACGTTATTACATTTTAAAAACAATTATAGATTTGTTTGTGCTGAGTTTGTGCTGATTTGTACCACAAAGAGATATTGGACATTCAATGTTAGATTATTTAACCTAAAGCCCTGCCCTCTTTGCACTATGTTATTACATTTCAAAAACAAATATACCATAAGTTTGTGCTGCATTGACAGGAAAAACAAGCATATTGGTATAGTGTATTTTTTCAGATAACACTCTCATTTTGTATTAGAAAGAATGATTATGGGAGTCATTTATGCTTTTAAAAGAGAAGCATGGGGAGTTTTTTTTCCCCCCAGTTCTACTTAGCTAGGTGGATGCGGCATTGGCCCGATGCTGCATCTGTCCCCCGGCGCTTCTACACTGGGAACCGAGCGATCGAACCCTGCCGATGGCTCGGTTCTCACAGTTCCCCCGAGCGGAGAGCTGCTGACTGTCAATCAGCAGCTCTCCTCTCTGCTCCCCCACACTCCTTGGAGCGCTGAGCTATGGAGAGGAGGAGCGGCCGTCTCAGGCTCTCAGTGGCTCGCTGAGAGGCTGAACTCACCTGCCAGATCCAGACTCCGTGGTTGGGATGGCATGGTGCCTGGACAGACATCCGTGATGTCAGCAGAGAGCGGACTTCAGTCTGCTGGAGTTGGGTCACAGGAGTGCAAAACAAATTGCGCTCCTGTGATCGATAGAAGAAGCCCAGCCAAACCAGCTTTTTTCAGAAGCTCTTTTAAGAGCTAAATGTGGGGAATCTATCTTCAAAAGTTCACACTTTAAAGTGTAAATGACTTTCCTAAAAGGCTTAAAAAAAGTTAATACATTCTGTGTTCTGTGTTCTTTACAGATATACTGTATGTTACATGTGTGTTTCAGTTTGATTTGTTAGCTGAGAAAGGCATTTTTCTTTTTTTTTTTTTTAAAAAAAAGAGGTTTACATTTACATTTGATGCTTTTATAATAATATTACATTTGTAACACTTTATAAATAATAAATGTTAATTTGTTTTAAAAGCCTGTTTCATGAGACTATTCCATTTTTAAAAATAAACATATTATTGTATTATTATTATATAAAAACCTTCAAACATATATAAAATACATTTGGAAATTAAGTTTTACCAACAAAAATTTGCGTAAGTTACAAGTTAACCACTTGCCGACCGCCAACCGCAGGTTGACGGCGACAAGGTGGTTCGATATCGCAAACCACCGTCATATGATGGCGGCTGCGAGATCGTGCACTGTGAGCGCGTGCTCACTGTATCTGGGGGCACCAGGGAGCGGGTGCGGCGGCCTTGATCTCCACCGGCTACCTGCGATGCCCCCCCCCAGAGTGAAAGAAAGTATGTAAACACGGATCTCCGTTCTGTGAGATGGGGAAGGGCGGTGATCACAGCCTTCCTCTATATGGAAGCTGTGATCACTCCCCTTCCCCTGCTAGGGCAGCCCACACACAGTTAGAACACGCCCAGGGAACACAGTTAACCCTTAGAGCGCCCCCCCAGGTTAACCCCTTCACTGCCAATGGCATTTACACAGTAATCAGTGCATTTTTATAGCACTGATCGCTGTATAAATGCCAATGGTCCCAAAAAAGTGTCAAAATGGTCCGACATGTCCGCCCCAATATCGCAGTACCGCTAAAAATCGCAGATCGCCACCATTACTAGTAAAAAAAAATAAAAACCCCAAAAATGAGTTCTCATCATCTGTAAACGCAACAACTTTTGCGCAAACTAATCAATAAACGCCGATTGCGATTTTTTTTATAACAAATATGAGGAAGAATATAAAATCGTCCAAAACCGTTGAAAAAAATGTTTTTAATATTTTTTTTTTTTAGATTTGTATTTTAGCAAAAAGTAAGAAATTTGGGTTTTATTGCAAAATTGTCGCTCTTTATTTGTTTATAGCGGCGATCAGAAATGACGCAGTGGTGATCAAATACCACCAAAAGAAAGCTCTTTTTTTAGAAAAAAAAGGACGCAAATATCGTTTGGGTACAACTCCGCACGACCGCGCAAAGCAACGCAGCACCGAATCGCAAAAAGTGCTCTGGGCCTAAAGTGTCAAATCCTTCCGGGGCTGAAGTGGTTAATATCACTTAAAACCAAGTAACTAAGTAATAGGGAAACACAGAGGTGTAGTGGATAGCACTTTCGTCTAGCAGCAAAAGGGTCACTGGTTCGAATCCCAACCATGACACTACCTGCATGGAGTTGGCATTCTCCCTTTTGCCTGCGTGGGTTTCCTCCCATACTCCAAAGACATGCTGGTAGGGTAACTGGCTTCTGTCAGAATTGGTCCTAGTATGTGTATGAATGAATGTGAGTTAGGGGACTTAGATTGTAAGTTCCTTGAGGGCAGGTACTGATGTGAATGTACAATGTATATGAAAAGCGCTGCGCAAATTGATGGTGCTATATAAATACCTGAAATAAATAAGTTAATATGTGTTCTTAATTTAAACTTAACTGGAAACATTGAGTTGGCTTTACTTGAAAATATGGTCTATAAACTGGAGAAATTGAGTTGGCTTTACTTAAACCTATGGTCTATAAACTTGAAAAATTAAGTTGGCTTTACTTAAAACTATAGTTCCAGACAAGTTAAGGTACGTATTCCTAACTTAACCGGTTCCCAACCGGCTTGCGTACAGTCACTGCTGCGATGTGGCAGCGTCCCGCAAATCGGCGTCTATAAACGGTGCTAGCAGCCGAGGCCAGGGGGCAAGCGGGCGCGCCCCCAGCGTGGGCACGGTGGTCCAATTCGCTAGAGGACCGATCAATCCACAGGAACAGACCAATGATTTTTGGTCTATACCTGCTGATCGGTCCTAGAGAATGGAATGCCTCTCCTGTCTGTGTAATATAAACACAGACAGGGGAAGTGATGTCACTCTCCCTCTTTCCTTCATTTTCCGTTCAAGAGAGGAGAGAGGGACATCAAAACGTGACTTGCACAACACTACACTGACACCAGTACACATAGGCACACTTTTAACCCTTTTATCGCCGCCCCCCGTTAACCCCCCTAATAAAGTTTTTAACCCCTTGATTGCCCCATCACCTGTGATCACTGTATAAGTGTCACGCTAGCTAGATAGTTAGTTTTTTTTCCCGTCAGGTTACCCACTATATATATATATATATATATATATATATATATATACACAGTATCTCACAAACGTGAGTACACCCCTCTCATTTTTTTAAATATTTTATTATATCTTTTCATGTGACAACACTGAAGAAATTACACTACAATTTAAAGTACTGAATGTACAGCTTGTATAACAGTGTAAATTTGCTGTCCCCTCAAATTAACTCAACACACAGTCATTAATGTCTAAACCGCTGGCATCAAAAGTGAGTACACCCCTAAATGAAAATGTCCAAATTGGGCCCAATTAGCCATATTCCCTCCCCGGTTTCATGTGGCTCTTTAGTGTTACAAGGTCTCAGGTGTGAATGGGGAGCAGGTGTGTTAAATTTGGTGTTATCGTTCTCACTCTCTCACACTGGTCACTTGAAGTTCAACATGGCACCTCATGGCGAAGAACTCTCTGAGGATCTGAGATAAAGAATTTTTGCTCTAAATAAAGATGGCCTAGGCTATAAGAAGATTGCCAAGACTCTGAAACTGAGCTGAAGCACAGTGGCCAAAACCATACAGCGGTTTAACAGGACAGGTTCCACTCAGAATAGACTTTGCATGGTCGACCAAACAGTAGTTGAGTGCACGTGCTCAGCGTCATATCCAGAGTTTGTCTTTGAGAAATAGAGGTATGAGTGCTGCCAGCATTGCTGCAGAGGTTGAAGGGGTGGTGGGTCTGGGTCAGCCTGTCAGTGCTCAGACCATAGGAGAGCAGACTAAGGACATGGATTACCGGAACCATGTCCTGTGGTCTGATGAGACCAAGATAAACATATTTGGTTCAGATGGTGTCAAGCGTGTGTGGCAGCAACCAGGGGAGGGGTACAAAGACAAGTGTGTCTTGCATACAGTCAAGCATGGTGGTGGGAGTGTCATGGTCTGGGGCTGCATGAGTGCTGCCGACACTGGGGAGCTACAGTTCATTGAGGGAATCATGAATGCCAACATGTAGTGTGACATACTGAAGCAAAGCACGATCTCCTCTCTTCGGAGATTGGGTCACAGGGCAGTATTCCAACATGATAATAACCCCAAACACACCTCCAAGTAGACTACTGCCTTGCTAAAGAAGCTGAAAGGTAAAGGTGATGGACTGGCCAAGCATGTCCCCAGACCTAAACCCTATTGAGCATCTGTGGGGCATCCTCAAATGGAAGCTGGAGGAGCGCTAATGGTTTCTAATATCCACCAACTCTGTGATGTCATCATGGAGGAGTGGAAGAGGACTCCAGTGGCAACCTGTAAAGCTCTGATGAACTCCATGCCCAAGAGGGTTAAGGCAGTGCTGGAAAATAATGGTGGCCACACAAAATATTTACACTTTGTGCCCAATTTGGAGATTTTCACTTAGGGGTGTACTCACATATATACACACATATATATATATATATACACCTTTTATAGTTTTTAACCCCTGATTGCCCGGCGGTGACCTCAATTAGGTTTTAGCATGCGTTAGGGTCAGTGTAAACACCAGGCAGGGCCAGTTAGTTAGGTAAAGGTATGTGGGGTACTGCGCAATCAGGCTAGGTAAATAAATAAATAAATAATGCTAATAAAAATTCAATATGTGCAATACTACTAATAAAGTGCAAAAGTGCAAAATAATTGTTGAAACTAAACTCAATCATAAGCTCTCAATGCAAAAGTGCAACAGTGCATAAAATTACATAAATATTAAAGTGCCTCCTAAAATCAATCCACCTCAGTGTAACACAAATATAGCTGACATTCAATAAGTAGTCTTGAAGAAAATATGCTCAAAGTTCATAGCGCAATTTGTAAAACAATCTGTATATATATAGACGTAGTTCTTATTTAATCCACACGGTGGTGCTAGAGTGCAATAATCACGTTGTTAGACACACAGTGCTGCGATTTGTGCAAAGACACTACACAGATGCTTTCAAAACAGGTGACATAAGCTCAGTGACACATCCACTCGTGCCAGTGACCGAGGAGTTAATCTGGTTGGCCCCACTAAGTGCCTCCAGATGGGCTCCTGTGTTCGTGTGTTCCACTCAGTGCTCACAGAGCGCTCACCTTAAAAAGGTGTAAATAACACCTTTTGCTGTAACTCCAACAGCAATGATTAGGACCATAGACACGCGTCCTCCAAACGCCTCCAAACCACCTCCTTTAGAGTCCTACCACGTCCCTCCGATCCAACCAGTAGATGGGATAGTGATCGTTATTCATAAAGGGGATATAGAATAAACGCTCCCATAGTGTAGTATTTTAACAATCCACAATTTATTAAAGATAAAATCGCTGCTTACATCAATTAAAATCAATATGGGCATCAAACAATGATACAGGTGAATGCACCTCTCACCCGACTTCCGGTTTCGGGTCGTGGTACCGGTCCTACGCGTTACGTCACGGTCACGTGTTCCCTGAGGAAGTCATGATTTCTTTAGGGTGACAGCAACAGCGTTTGCTCCCACCACACATAAAGCAGCGACTCCAGCGCTGTTGGAGGTGATTTCACCACCACAGTTAAAAAAAAAGAGCATATATACCGGAGCATAGGGGCAGGGGTGGATATTGGGGCGGATTGCCCTTATGCTCCGGTATATATGCCCACCATTAGAAGTAGGTGGATGAAGGGAGGTTTTCTAATGGTGGGCATACCCACCGATTGATTTTTTTTTTTTCATTTAACCCACAAGCTGCATGAAAAAAAAGAAAATTACAACATATGCCCAACAAGGACCAGCGGCACATTAGTATGTTGCTGGTCTTAGAGTGGTTATACCGGAATGATGCCTGCAGGTATAGGTATTATCTAGGTATAGTTCTTTTCAGCCAGCTGCTAGACTGCTTTTACAAGCAGTGGGAGGGAACGACCCCCCCCCCCAACATCTTCCATGGTTTTCTCAGGCTCTCCTGTCCCACCGGGGAACCCGAGAATGCAGCCTGTGGTTCTGACAGCTGACCATAGAGCTGATCGTAGACTAGAATGGCTCCAATCATCTCTATGGCCTAATATACGGAGGCTACGAGCATTTCATGACTTCGGTTTCGCCGGATATAAACCGTGCCATTGGGAAATTGGGGAAGCACTTTATCACACCGATTTTGGTGTGGTCAGATGCTTTAAGGGCTGAGGAGAGATCTAGAGTCTAATAGACCCCAAATTTTAAAAAAAATGTGCGACAATACCCATTTATGTCATAGGGGATATTTAAAACCTTTATGGAGAGATCTGGGGTCAAAAAGACCCCAAATCTCTCATTTGCCTTTAAAAAAAAAATAATTCACTTGAGAATTAGAGGAACTACAACAATCCTCCGGTCCCCCTCTGTACCCCAACACCAGACTCCTCACTACAACAATCCTCATCTCACCCTTTTGTACCCCTACACCAGACTCCTCACTACAACAATCCTCATATGACCCTTTTGTACCCCAACACCAGACTCCTCACTACAACAATCCTCATCTCACCCTTTTGTACCCCAACACCAGACTCCTCACTACAACAATCCTCATCTCACCCCTCTATACCCCAACACCAGACTCCTCACAACAATCCTCAGCTCTCCCCTCTGTACCCCAACACCAGACTCCTCACTACAACAATC
>BLSH010066417.1:2171-12632 GCA_018402905.1 Glandirana rugosa
ATTTTGGTAATAAGCAACCCCCCCCCCCCCCCCATCATGTCTTGGAGGAGAACAAGGAGAGGCAGATGTTCCCATGGCACTGTAAGGGCTAGTTTGTGGGGCTTCGATGAGGCTTTGGTGGAGTTTTCATGAGGCTTTGGTGGGGCTTCAGTGGGGCTTCAAGAGAGCTTTGCCATAGACTTCTATGGAGGCTTTGAAGCACCACTAAAGCTACATGGGGTATAATTTTTGAAGCGAAGCTGAAGCAAAACAAAGCAAAAGCAAGGTGTAAACAAAACTGTAAGCTAACCATTTTATTTAGTGACAGGAGCTTTAACAAAGCATGTCCGAAGCCTTGTTGAAGCAAGTGTAAACTAGCCGTTAATGTGCGTTGAAGCTGAAACAAGTATACGGGCAAAAACACTTCACAGTTAAAGGCAACACTTATCCTATCCCTCAATTCTTCAATTGTTCAACGGACTTTGTAGTTTACTGCCTTTCGTGCCCTTGTAACCTACACTATGTGGGACGTACCATCAGGCCCTTGCGACAAAGGTTCGGAGAACATCGGAGATACGTAGAAGGGGGCAAAGATATCCATGGTGTGCACAGGCACTTCCTGACACACCACAATCAATCGTCAGCTGGGCTAAAAGTGTGGGTTATCGAATCTATACCAAACACCTTGCCTCCTGCTGAACGCTATAAAAAGCTGCGCCAGCAAGAAATGTTCTGGATATATCATCTGGACCTCTTATCACCAGGAGGGCTCAATGAAGAAATCGAAAGTAATGTCTTCATATAGATACAAGTATAGGTGCATGGATGTGTATAGTCATGTGGATTTAAGGCCCATTGTGCACACGCATATGCATATGGATATACACTTTTACATATGTCCAAACACAGGTCAAGTCCATAGCCCTGGGGCCCCAGCACAGGGCCACTGCACCCCCGGACCATGGCCTCCTCAACCATCATTAACTCTCCACACACCATTGGTCATCTAAGCCCATAAAGTTATTATTTCAGCATTATAATAAGTCTAACTAACATAGAAGCTGTTTCCAGCCCCAGACACTTTCAGAAGACAAATCATCACTCTGCTCTCAGACATGTACAGGTTATCTAGCCCTGTCACTTGGGTCTTTCATAATGGTCCTTCATAATGTTTTTTCATGTTCTCTTGTGGTTTTTCATGTTTTTTCATGATGATTCTATGTTGTCTTTATAATGATCAGACATGTACTTATTAGTTTACAAACGGCTTGACATTCATAAGTTCCCCATTAAAACCGCTCCCAGTGTTTCCTTCCCCAACCCTCCCCCCCGTTCCCCCCCCCCCACCCCACCCCGGTTTTTCCCAACCCCCCCCCCATCCTCTCCCCACCACTTCTTATTTCCATCATATTTCCTTATTCATTTTTATTCCATTTTTATTGCTCTATATTCCAGTTAATAGCCGTGTATCTGTATTTGTATTTATCTGTATCTCAGTTTAGTTAGCATCCATATAAGCCAGCTGTTCACCACTGTTACCACCAGCCATCCTCACGTCCATACAGGGTTAATAATAAAAAATACTTAGGAGGAGGCGTGTATCCAGACCGCACTCCTCCCACCTTGTTGCCCATAAATTCTCCCTGTTCCAACATGGCTACTATACGGCCTGAAGAAGGGGCGGAGCCCCGCAACGTGTCGCCGAATCACACACTCCCCTGATGTTCACTGGACGAGAGGAGACAGACTGCTCTGCTGGGAACGAACGGATTGGAACGATCGGATCTTCCATCAGTGGCTAGGAGGAGGAGACGCCGGGAGCCACCGACGCTTCCTTCCCACCGCAGCACCACCAGGCAGTTCCATCCTCATCCCAGGAGCACATCCTCCAGGACTCCCATACAGCTAGCAGTGGCTTACAACTGCAACGCTCACCTGATCACTACCATTGTGAGTAGGTTTTTTACAAGTTTTAATAAATTATGTTTTACTCAATTACTGCACTTAGAGGCGCACTTTTTGTTCTTTGGCAAGTGTAAATGAGCCCTAAGGGAGCCAGCAGCGTATGTGTCCACAGGCAAAGGTAGACATGGTCAGTCCCCAGACAGAGCATAATTTCTTCTGTTTAGTGATGTTGCCCATGCTATCCAGCCACAGCATGCAGAGGAGGTGGTGGACTGGCTTACTAAACCGTAAGTCCTGACGAAACTCACGGCATGTGAGTGAAATGCATCGACGTCACAGCATCATGTGACCCGGAACCACTGCCTCACTCATGCGGCCGTGATACACGGCTTTCAACTCTGCTCCATCCTATCACTGCATGCTGCCTGACCGGCTTCTCAAACACCACATGGTGTGCTTCCGACACAGGAGCTTTGTGGCTGGACTGTGTGGCTCCCACATCGCCCCATCTTGGCACTCTATGCCCACTGGCTTTTGAGGGACCGAATGGTACGAACGCGGACTTGTGCTGTTATCAAGCTGTAAATGGGCGGACGTGTTGGATGGAACTCAGCTGGAATAAGTGGGGATGATATGCTGCCTGGCCTGGAGTGAGCTCTATATACCCTTAAGGGCATCTGCATATGATCGTCTGATGGGTGAGACCTTTCCAACGGACTATATGTCCATATGTTAATGACTTGATGTGATCTTAGTGCCACGCAGCCCTCTTTTCATGTAGTCACTTGCCCTCCAGCCAGCTCTGACCCTTATGTGCACGGGGTACTTGTGATATGGCCAAGCTGCAGTAAATGTTTACACAGCCTAATCTAGAACTTGGTTACTTGTTATATATCCTCTTTGAGAACTTTCTCTGTGCACTCCATCAGAGATTATTAGCACCTGGTCCGTCATAGCCATTCTGGGCCTCCATCATTGCCCTCATTCCCTCTGGGGACCCTTCCGTGGACCTTGGTTCCCCTAGTCCTCCCTGGCCCCTCAGCCTCCTTGCTCCCAATTGTTCAGTGTGTGGACAATTTTGCCTACTGCCCAAATTAATGTGCAATTCTGTTGTGGTTGGATGCATGAGTGGATGGCCCGGGTTGCCTGCTTTTTAATTTATTTATCGTGACAACGTTGTCACAATGTGATATTACTGCCATACTGGTCTGAGCTTTTGTATTATTTCACTTTTTATGACTTTTCATTAATAAAGAATTAATTAATGTGCATAAGCTGCAGTGTGTTCCCTAGTGAGGCTTTTCTGCTGTGGTTTGTCTGTACTCACCACATCCATTCCCCCATCCCCTTTAAGTATTTTACTAAACCGCCCTCATCCTCCGTCACCCAAACAGAGACTAGTGCACTGTCCCCTGCAGCTGCCAGTGGCTAAACCTGCCTTTTTGTCCACAGCTATTCCTGCCATAGCCCCAGCATTAGCCATGGAGGAGTCAGCTGAGTTATTTGAACACAGCGTCAGCCACTTGCTCCTTGATGATGCACAGCCATTACTTGATTCAGATGTTGGTTCTGAGGTTGAGGAAAGCAGGAACATGAGCCTAGAAAGAAGGGAGAACACTGGTACACAAATTGGCATTTGTGTTTCCCCAGCCACAGCGTGTTGCCAAGTTGATTCCAGTGGTAATGAGGATGGAGGAGATGAAGATGATGAGGTCATTGGCGCAACTTGGGTGGCAGATAGAGCAGAGGAGGAAAGTGAGGGTGAGGCACAACCCCAATGAGGCAGCCATCATGAAAGAGTAGAGAGCAGCCACCCTATTCCATCACATTGTGAAGCTATTATTACCCCTGGCCCACTTCCCACAGCTCAGCCGTCTGGGCCTTTTTTAGGACATGCGCAACCAATCGCACTGTTGCTATTTGCAAACTTTGTCTGCATATCAAGCATGGCAAAAACACCAGCCATTTGGGTACCACATGCTTGATAAGGCATTTAACCTTCCACCACTCAGCCAGTTGGCAAGAGCTCCTAAAAGCCACACAAAAGGGCCACAAATCTGTCCGTCTTCCTTACTCACCTCAATCTGCCCCTGCTATACCTAATGACCTCTCAGCAGCCTCCACTGACAGGGATGATGGTATAGTGCAGAGTGTCCCAGGTCTTTGCAGCACATCTGCCAGCAGTACACACCAGCTGTCGACTATAACCAGAAAATTTCCCTCCTCCATCTGCTGCAGCGGAAAACAAAATAGTCACTGCCACCCACATGCCCAGCGCCTAAATGTAAGCTTGTCAACTTCAGCCGTTCCGTCTGGTGGATTCTGCCCCTTCCGTGAATTTGTAGAATGTGCTGTACCACAATGGCAAGTTCCCAGTCATTATTTCTTTTCACGTAAGGCCATTACAGCTCTCTAAAATCACGTGAAAGGCAATGTTGTGGCACCTTTGGACAAGGCAGTCAGCCACCAAGTCCACGTTACAGCTGACATGTGGTCCAGCAAGCATGGGCAGGAACGATATACTTCGTTCACAGCACACTGGGTAACTCTGCTTGCAACTTGGAATGATGCAGGACAGGGTTCAGTGCTGCAGCTTGTTGTACCCCCATGTCTCCATACAGCTGGTGATGATGAAAGATTTGTCAGCTCTACCCCCTCCTCCTCCTCTATGCCCTCCTCTGCTGAACCTCAAGTACCCCCTAAGAATTCAAAGGGCTATTCAATGAGTCAGGCTAAAAGGTGCCATGCAGTGCTTCGGCTGGTGTGTCTAGGGGACAGGAACCACACTGGAACAGAGATTCTTGTAGCTCTGCAGGGACAGGCCCAGAGGTGGTTCACGCCATGCCAGCTGGAAGCAGGAATGGTGGTGTGCGATAATGGCACAAACCTCCTGTCCACCCTTAGACAGGGAAAAAGAAAGAGAGGATTGGGGAGGCTTAGAAGATGGACTTTGATGGTATTGTACACAATACAAACTTGATTATAAAAATATATACATTTTTATTACAAACATTGTTTTAAAATATACAAATTAAAAGTAAACACAGAGCAGAGATCATGGCTCTAAATGGCTCTAATCATGGTGAACATATTTGTACTTTTCTGTAAACTCAACATCTTTCGTGGACAAAAACAGCACCGCTTCTTCATGAGTTTTTTTTAAATTCAGAGATATGTACAAAGATATGATGAATACCTACGTCACATTATAAATAATAAGAGAGATCACATTAGATAACAACATATAAATGCAAAAAACTAATAATAAAACATTTAAGCATTAATACAATTCTCATATATTAGCACCCTTCACAGACCCCCATAATGCAACCATGCACACGACCCATGAAATAGGTCTTAGACAGGGAAAGTTGACACCTGTGCCATGCCTGGCACATGTCCTCAATTTGGTGGTGCAGCTTTCCTAAATACGTACCCAGAGTTGGAAGATCTGCTAAAGCAGGCCAGAAGAGTCTGTAGCCATTTCAGGCGGTTATACAAAGCCAGTGCTCGGTTGGTTGAAATTCAACGGGAATTCCCCCTGCCCGTAAACCGCCTGATTTGTGACATGCCCACCAGGTGGAACTCGACTTTGGCAATGCTGCAGCGACTGCACATGAAGCAGAGGGCCATCAACGAGTACCTTTGTGAGTATGGCACAACAACAGGCTCAGGCCGACTTGGCTTTTCCCCCCTGCACCAATGGCTGCTCATAAAGAATGCATGCACTGTACCATCACCATTTGAGGAGACCACAAGAATTGCGAACCATGACAATACATGCATCGGTGACACAATCCCTGTTGTGTGCCTGCTGGAGCAGACTCTGCATGGCAATATGGACAGGGCACTCAAGGCCAACTTTATGCAGACACCGTTGTTCCTACACCACAGAGCACACAAGAGGAGAGAGAAGGAGGATTCTGGCAATTTTGGAGGCATTGAAGCAGAGGAAGACATACGTCAAACAGCGAGAGATGGTCTTCCATCCCCAGAATCCTTGGGAGTAGTACATGGCTGAGAGGCATCAGTTCCAGATACAGCAATTCTGAGTGACCCGGAGGAGTCTGCTTCTCATGCCTCCGCAAATTTGCGGTGCAGGGCTCCCTTATGCTTCAAAGCCTGCAAAAAGACCCAAGAATACGTGGCGTAAAGTAGAAGGATAGCTATTGGTTGGCAACCCTCCTTGACCACCATTACAAGGGTAAAGTTTCAGAACTCATCCCGTCATCACAGAGAGTGCAGAAGATGAAATCTCTTGAGGACACTTTAAAGAGAAGTTTATTAAATGCTGTTCCCGACTCCGGTAGGTTATAGTGTTGTGGAAAATTAGTTTTGAGGCTTCTGTTGGTCAAGAGAGGAGTGGTGGAGAAGGTGGCCGCCTAAGTGATGCCTGTCACGAACCTCGTACTCTTGAGAAGTATGTCCGCCTGTATTAGCTTCCCTTGTCCGCTACCAGCATGATCCAAGATCGCTCAGAGCACCCTGTTACTAGTCGATGCAGCAGTGTGCGGTGGATAATAGCATAAGACTTTATTTGAAGCACACACACAAGTATAAATCTCTGGGGACAATTCCCCTCCTTGTTGGCATAGAGACACGTGGGGGGATAAACACTACATCCAATCACATCAAGTACATTCAACTTATCACTATATCTATAAACAAAAACTGGGCTTAGAAACATTTAACCTTTCAACAACTATTTAAAACGGTAACTGGGTGCACAGACCACTTCTTCATGGAGAGACCTGTTAAAAGGAGCTTTGCCTTTACTATTACTTGGGCATGCGTGCCTGCACACAGTTCAAATGTCCATTGTCAGTGTTCTAATCATAGCGTAACAACCTGGCTAGTCAGGGGTAAAATGAAATGCTGAGTCCAGCGTGGTTGTAGTGAATCTGGTTAGATCAGACCAGACTGGGATTATCAGGTCATCCTGTGCCCCTAATATACACAGGGTGACTTACACATAAGATGGGCATGGGGAGCTGAACCAGGAGTTTCCTGACCCCTCTAAGATAAGCTGGGGTTCCACGGGTCCCCCACCCAAAGTGACTCCCGTCACAATTCTCCCCTTTCGGCGGGAGACTAACACAGAAGAAGACCCCAGATGGGTTGACTTTCGATGTTAGTCTGTAGTTCCAGTCCCCCAATGGCCCCACCCACACGGTACCCCCAACACATGGTCCCAAACAGAGAATTACTCACCCAGCCAACCTCTGCCTCTCTTGTAGAACATGCCTGCTGCTGCAGAGAAGTACGGACTGGGCCTTCTCCCTGGAGTCCTTTCAGCCGCTGGAGAGAAGACAGGGTGACTGAGCTCACTCCATCATGCTGTTGGGGATCTGGGCCAACTACCCACGATCTCTGAGGTATACAAGTGGAGACCATAGTCCCATCCACTTTTGCCAAATTAAATTCCTCCAGTGTTGTGAGAGCAAGGCTGATATCCTTCTGTCCCAATGCCAGACCTTTTTCTGGGATTGTGTCAATGGAGTCCGCAGTCCAATCCACTACCACATCCATCTTTTGTTAGTTGAGGGCAGAGGTCAGCATCACCCTGCCCTAATCTCCAGGCATTGATCCGCAGATACAGTCCTGGGGTATACTGAAAGGGCAATCCGCAGGACCCCCTCAAACTCTGATGCCAGATCCATATCTCTGCTGGGGCAACCTAAGTCTGCTATCCCGATCTTGGATCTCGGTGGTGGTTTGGACACAGCAAGGAAGCACTGTCGCACTGCTGCCACCACTGTGATGAAGCCATTTGCCACCCATATTAGCTTCCTTTGCCTGGTACCAGCACAATCCAAGATAACTCAGAACACCCAGTCACTAGTTGATGCAGCAGTGTAGGGTGGATAATAGCATAAGACTTTATTTGACGCACACACACAAGTATACAACTCTGGAGACAATTCCCCTCCTTGTTGGCATAGAGACACAGGGGGAGATAAACTTTACATCCAATCACATCAACCATAGGTACATTCAACTTAACAATACATTTATAAACAAAAACTGGCCATGCAGCCAACTTTTTTTAGGGGTGCAGAAACATTTAACCTTTCAACAACTATTTAAAACAGTAACTGGGTGCACAGACCACTTCTTAATGGAGAGACCTGTTAAAGGAGCTTTTCCTTTCCTATTACTTGGGCATGCATGCCTGCACATAGTTTAAATGTCCACTGTCAGTGTTCTAATCATAGTGTAAACAACTTGGCTGGTTCAGGGGTAAAATTAAATGCTGACTCCAGTGTGGTTGTAGTGGATCCGGTTAGATCAGACCAGACTGGGATTCTCAGGTCACCCTGTGCCCCTAATAGACACATGGTGACTTACACATAAGATAAGCTGGGTTACACGCCAAAAGTGACTCCTGTCACAATGCCTTTCTCAGTTTTTTTAGTCCTCGCCACCCAAGTCTGTCAACTACCACATCCCATCTGCAGCGTCTGCATCATATGGTGGACGATTATCTAGGGGCGAAAACAGAGAGCTTTCCAATCAACGATCCACTGGTTTACTGGGTCATGACAATAGACCACTGGCCAGAACTTGCCCAGTATGCAATTGAGCTGCCCTGCATCCAGCGTGCTTTCTGAATGGGCATTCAGTGCTTCTGGAGGTTTTGTTACTGATAATAGAATGCGTCTGTCCACAGACTCTGTGGACCGTCTGACTGACTCAGTGAAAATTAATCAGTCCTGGATTACCAGCAGCTATGAAGCCCCTGATGCCGATGGCGCCAATTAACTTCTAGACTGCCTAGCGTTATGGGTGTTGATCTCATATGGAAGAATGTATTTGGCGTAGGTTTCATAGGCACAATTAACACCTAAAAGACCAATTTTTCCGCACCTGTTTGACAGGTGCATATTATTATACCTGAAGGGTTCCACATGCACTGTCACTTGAAGGCTGGCTCCACCCAGGAGTGATGACAAGGGTCAAGGGTACATGGAAGCCATCTTAGAGGACAGTGAGGACCTGCATGTTGATGCAACATAATGTAAGGGAAGCACACTAAGAGATACCTATCCTGAGATGCATATTGGAATGTACAGTGAGTACTGAAATAAACATCGGTTGTTCCAGACCAGAGTCTGGTGTCTCTCACAACTCAGAGAATATAACACATATCATTTCATTTTTTTTTTACAGCAAGGCCAATTCTTGTTTTCATCAAGAGAACCTCAATAGGGTTACAGTGTGAAGGCGCCGCCGACACCCAAAGACCAATTTTTCCGCACTTGTTTGACAGGTGCCTATCATTTCAACTTTTTACAGCAAGGTCAATTCTTGCTTTCATCAAGAGTACCTCAATAGGGTTATGGTGTAAAGGCGCCACCGACACCCAAAGACCAATTTTTCTGCACCCTATACTTCTATCCAAAGCCTGTGGAAGAGACCCCATAATTTATCCAAAAAATCTCTAATCTTGTTCCTAGTGCACTACATTGTGGCGTCATCATACAGACTGGCTCCCCAAGCCGTTGCTTACAAAATAAAGAAAGCTTGCAGGGAAAATGTCATTTTTCTGGCTTTATAAATGTAATTATTGCTGCAGCAGCTTCTATACACAGTACAGATGTGCCAATTTACAGGGGACACCCCAGGCACTATATTAAAAGGCAGTTTTCAATTTTATGATATCACTTTAAGCATCAATAAATCACTGCTCATTTAACCACCTGATGACCGTGCTATATTCGAAAGACGTCTACAGCGCGGTCAGCTTATTCTGGGAGGGCGTCCATGGATGTCCTCCCAGAATTGCGCTCCTGCTCACCCCCTGGGGTGCGCAGCCGGCAATGTCTGTGACCATCGGGTCTCCCAGACGGTCACAGACAGCGACCCTTTACCAAGTGATCACTCCATCCAATGGCTGGATCACTTGTAAACAAACCGGAGCATGTTCGGCTCCTTCCCCTCTCTGCGCACAGATCACAAAGTGTGTGAGGAGAGGAGGGAGTGGGTGCAGCAGTGCTGGGGGCTGGATGTGAAGTGCCCACAGCGCTAATCTGTGCCCACCCCTAGCACATCCATACATCCCTGGCTGATCCATCCATGCATCCCTGGCCCATCCATCTATGCATCCCTGGCTCATCCATCCATGCATCCCTGGCTGATCCATCCATACATCCTTGGCTCATCCATCCATGCATCCCTGGCTCATCCATCCATGCATCCCTGGCTCATCCATCCATGACTCCCTGGCTCATCCAGCCAACATGCATCCCTGGCTCATCCATCCATGTATCCCTGGCTCATCCATCCATCCCTGGCTCATCCATCCCTCCCTGGCTCACCCATCCATACATCCCTGGCTCATCCATCCATGCATCCCTGGCTGATCCATCCATGCATCCCTAGCTGATCCGTCCATGACTCCCTGGCTCATCCATCCATGCATCCCTGGCTCATCCATCCATGCATCCCTGGATGATCCCTCCATGACTCCCTGGCTCATCCATCCATGCATCCCTGGCTCATCCATCCATGCATCCCTGGCTCATCCATCCATCCCTGGCTCATCCATCCATACATCCCTGGCTCATCCATCCCTGG
>BLSH010066417.1:16272-38798 GCA_018402905.1 Glandirana rugosa
TACGATTTAAACCCCTGACCGCCCCCCCCCCCCCCCCATTAACCCTTTCACTGCCCTGTCCCATTGGAATTAGTACAGTGTACAGTTTTTTTTGCTGATCACTGTATTAGTGTCACGCTAAATAGCATTAGCACCAATGCCAAATAGTGCCAGTTTCTCTGTCACATATTCCCTAATAAATTTTAACCCCCTCATTACCCCCAGTTAAGCCTTTCACCGACCTGTCACAGTATCATTAGTATAGTGTACAGATTTTTTTCTGATTGCTGTATTAGTGTCACAGGTGACGCCAGATAGCGTTAGCGTCAGTTAGTGTCAATCCCAGATAGCGTCAGATTGCCCGCCTTATATTCACTAATGATTTTTAACCCTATGATTGCCAGTAACACTAACACACACATAGTATAAACCTCCATTACTAGTATAGTGTGTGAACAGATCAATATCTTTGATCAGATCAGAACTACACTAGCATTCCCAATGATATAGTGTCCCCCAAAATGCAGTATTAGCAGGATCAGCCCCAACACCTGCCAGCACCTGTATTTAGCCCAACCCCCCCCCCCCCCCCAACAAGTGCAGTGTCAGTAGATCACTGTGACTTTGGATACACAGTACACAAAACCACAGCGTTAGCAAGATCAGGCCTGATCTCTGCTAGCACTAGCAGGTACATTTTATATGTAGCGGTTCAAACAGCCCCTGACAGCCAGGTGCTTTTTTTACTGTGAGTCGCACTAGGTACCTACAGTATAAATTTAGTGGCCAAAATGTCCAACGAAAAGTACACTAGTAAAGAGACTTACAGGATTCTGAGCATGACAAATGAGAGCGATGGGGAGTCCTTACTGTCAGAATCAGGCTCAGAATATGAACCTGTACAGAGCAGTGGCATCCTGACAGATAGGTCAGACAATGGAGTAGTGGTCTCTGCAAAGGTCAGGCATACCCAACTCCATGTCCAGGTTGCTGAGATGGTACAATCACATGATGATTCTCATATGCAGCAGAGTGCCCGTATTAGTGCCGCTCTACCATATGGTGAACTGGCGAGTAGAGTTGAGTGAACCCAAACTGTAAATTTCGGGTCCGTACTGAACTTTGGGGTGTCCGTGACCTGGACCCTGTTGTGTAATATTTCATATGTTATATATATGTGTATGTATATGTATATATATATATATATGTATGTGTGTGTATGTGCATGCACATGTATATATTATATTATATGTATACATATATTGGGATAGGCAGTTGACAAATCTATTTTATACATCAAAAGAATGTCAATGGTTGTGCAAAGGCACATTGGGATTTGGGACTGGTTATCTAATTAGGCATTTCAAAGGGGGTTTTTGATTAAAGAATAGACTTGACCAAACCAGCTGTTCTCTACATATGAAAGAGACAGATAATGCCTCCATGATATGTTAAGGTTAATAAAAGAACACCTAGGAGTTTATGATTACAGCTGTTGACGGCTTAGGGTCATTATCTGTTGTTCTTTCAAGACAAAAGGCCTAATTAATTTGGTCAATCAAATTGCTCACTCTTAGTCACCCATGGGGGTGGGGGAAGAAAGGTGTATAAGAGGGAAGCCTGTTTTAGTTAACGTATGACAGGAAAACTGGGTTCCTCTGAAGTGGTCTCAATGCTACACTATTCCTGTCATCAATATTCTCTACACCTATGTTGGATTGTATTATCTCTTGTTGGACTTTGTTCTGTCTGAAGTCAATAAATGCTTCTCTCTGGAAGAACCGAGTGCTGCGGAAAATTAACCATCATAATAATAATAACTAAATAATAACATTCGTTCCTCCATTACTACTTCACTCCACTACTATATCACTACAGACCCGAGCCTGGACATTTGAAAAAAGTTTGGGTTTGGGTTCTGGGTTCGGGTATTTGATCCCGCCTGTTGAATAGCTGCAGGGCAGCCAATCAACAAGCGTTTCACTGGTTTTCCCTTAGAAACCATCACAGCCATGCCAACTGACGGCATGGCTGTGATTGGCCAGTGCATCATGTGACCCAGCCTCTTTATAAGCTGGAGTCACTTAGTGCTGCATGTCACATGCTCTCTGGCTAGGGTAGGGAGAGGATGCTGCCGGTGCTGTGAGGGACAGATTGCAGATATAATAACATCTCATCCTGCATTACAGAACAATCTGATTGTGGACTAGGTAGAGATTACTACTACTACTACTGCTTTTAGGGACAGATTGCAGATCAAATAACATCTCATCCTGCATTACAGAACGATCTGAATGGACTAGGTAGAGTCTACTGCTTAGAGGGACAGATTATTGTTCTAAAATCATCTCCTAGTTCTATAGGACCATGTTCCTGCTGTTGCTGTAAGGGACAGATTATTATTCTAAAATCCTTTTACAGCCCTCTAGCATTTTCCAGGACTTTTTTACAGTAATTTTTGTGCCGAAAAGTTCGGGTCCCCATTGACTTCAATGGGGTTCGGGGTCAAGTTCGGGTCAAGTTCAGTACCAAACCCGAAATTTTTCGCGAAGTTTGGCCGAACCCAGAGAACCCGAGCATCCAGGTGTTCGCTCAACTCTACTGGCGAGCACCAGCCACCTAGTACATCCTGGTCTAAGACACACCAGTACTGCAGTAACACTTGGTGATGAGTCCCATAATTGCAGTCCAAGCTGGTGCAGTGGCTATCACAATTATTGTTCCTGTCACGTACTTGATCCGAGGCCAATGTGCAGAGAGGGGCTCCCCTTGCGGCTAAGTGAAGTATGCCCCTGAAAGTGGAACAGGAAGTATAGTGCCCAAAGAAGCACAGGATGCTGGCAGGGTCTGGATGACCAGAGCTGATGATCACCAGGAGACTGCGGAGGATTGCAGAATAGGTAGCAAGATAAATGTCCTTTTTATCAGGAACCATGAATCAGACTGAGAAAGAAGTGCAGTAAAAAATCACACTTTTTAATAAAATGGTAAAAACAGAGCAAAAGTAGTCAAAACATAGCCAGGGTTCGGTAACCAGAGCGGGTAGTCGGAACTAGCCAGTGAAACAGAAATCCAGAGATCAGCGTAGTAAAGGCAGCAAACATGATTAGGAACCAGAAGGGAAGTCAGCCAGACAAAATCTTTAAAACACAGCAGAGAGTTTCCGGATATGTTGCCCAGGCAAAGGCGCAGGATATCTGATCTGGGCAGTTTAAATAGCCAGCAGGGATAGCTGACCAGCAGGAAATGAAGACCAGGTGAGTCACTGTGGAATGAAGAGTACTGGTAATTAATTGACAGCTGAGCACTAGAGCTCTGAGAAGGGGGGCTGACCCTTCCCTTCGGAGGACCACCAGGTTTGAGGGAAAAACTTCTATGGAAAGCACGGAGGAGGACAGGAGCATGTACATCTGAGGATGAGACCCAAGAGCGCTCCTCCGGACCGTACCCTTTTCCAATGAACCAGGTACTGTATGCACCCACGGAAGCTATGGGAATCAACAATGGATTGTATTTTATGCTCCTCATGGTTCTCAACCTGAACTGGATGAGGACATGGTACCGAGGTGGTGAAGCAGTTGCATACTAAAGGTTTTAATAAGGAGACTTGAAATACGCATATTACAAGGAAGGTCTAAAGCATAAGCCACTGGGTTGATCCTACGGAGAATATGGAAAGGCCCAATAAACCGTGGTGCCGGTTTCAGTGGGGGAACACAAAGTTGGAGGTTACGAGATGACAGCCAGACTCTCTCCCCAACTTGGTAGGAAGGCGCAGGTAGACGTCTGCGGTCAGTATGGAGCCTGTACCTATCATTGGCATGTCGCAAGGACTCTTGGACCTGTACCCAAGTGGAACGAAGACCACGGAGATTCTCCTCCAAAGCAAGAATGCTCTGAGGAACAAATGAGTCAAGCAACATGGATGGTTCGAAACCATAATTAGCCATAAATGGAGACAATCGGGAAGGGGTATTAACGGCGCTATTGTGAGCATACTCCACCCAAGGTAAGAGGTCTGACCAGTTGTTATGGTGGTCAGAAATGTAGCAATGTAAAAACTGCTCCAAGGACTGGTTGGCTCGTTCTGTGGCCTCATTGGATTGCAGGTGATACGCAGAAGAGAAGGACATCTGAATTCCCAACTGTGCACAAAAGGCTTGCCAAAACCTGGACACAAACTGGCTACCCATGTCTGAGATGATAACCTTGGGTAGCCCATGTAAGCAAAGGATCTCCCGAGCAAAAATGGAAGCCAGTTCTTTGGATGAGGGCATTTTCTTAAGTGGAATACAATAAGACATGAGTAAACCACCATAAGGATAACTTTTTGCCCTGAGAGTTGGGTAACTCCACAATAAGTTGGGTAACTTCCTTAAGCAGAAGGACTCTGCAGATGCACCAGCCAAAGGTTAAGGAACAACCTCATTCATAAACTGTATTGTAAAAGGGACACAATCAGGAAACAAAAACAGTTTGTATTTCAAACCTCAATATCATGGGACCCTACAAGCATCAATCAAATTAAGAATGAAATTGAAACCTTACAAAGACAACAACAAAAACTTGCCATGAACAGGAAGCAAAAACAACTCCAAAAGCTACACCAAGAGCAGACTCCTTCCATAACAAAGGGTACAAAGACAAAACCATCAACAACAGCATAAACATGGCCTTGAAAACCCGAAGAGAAAATCTCCTCCAATACAAAGAGAAAAAACCAAACCATGTACATTTAGTCACTACATACAACCCAGCAAGAGAAGGCATAACAAAGATAATCAAATATTTACAACCCATTATAACAAAAATATGATAAAAAAACCCTTCTCATGGATGGGAAGGATTAATTTTATAAATATCGATATACTTCCAAAACTATTGTACACGTTTCAGGCAGTTTCGGTGTACCCCCCCACCGCCATAATCCGTAAACTACAGACGACGGTGGGGGGTTTCATCTGGGGACATAAACCTCCTCGAATTGAACAGGATACACTTGTATCCAATAGGGAGCTTGGCCCTTCCGGACTTTATGAAATACATACAGGCCATACATTTAACTAGGATGGTAGACTGATTCCATGGGACTAAATATAAGCTATGGGTCGGATAAGAGGAGGACGTCCTGGGTATGAAATTGAGATCCATACCCTGGGTTACACCAACAAATCACCCTAAAACAACAAACATACCATCTCTGGTCCTATTTACTCTAAGAGTATGGGACTCATTTATAAAGAAAGGTATCCTCTCGACTCGGTTCAGGCCCATGACATCACTGTTCTCTAACCCTGATTTCCAACCAGCAATGGAGGCCTCAAGCTTCTTGGGCTGGCGAAGACAGGACAATGTGAGATTGGCCCAGATCCTGGCGGACGGGGAGGTTCCCCCAATGAGTACAATAGAGAGAGAGAATGTAAAAAAATGGATACAATACCAACAATTGGCAGCTTATATTTACTCTCTAGAACATTATTCTGAATTAGCAAGAACACCTACAGAATTAGAAAAAATCATATTACAGACAAAATAGCCAGTTCATATATTGTCAAAGATATATAAAGAATTACTCCCTAAAGACTTGGATAGAGAAGTAACATATTTAGATAAATGGTAAGAAGAGATCAGGAAGACAATATCTATATCGCAATGGGAAAAAGCATTGACTTTGACGCATAAATTGTCTCCTTCAGTTAAACATCAGGAAAGGAACTACAAAATTATATCTAGATGGTATCGGTGCCCAGTAGATCTACATAAAATAAGGGAAAGTGTCTCTGAGACATGCTGGCGATGTAAAGGGGTGGAAGGGACTATGTCACATGTCTGGTATTACTGCCCAGAGGTCTGCCAACTCTGGACAAAGGTATTTGAAATATATAGAGAAATTTCTAACTCTACATTTCAACCAGATATACTTATAGCGATATTATCAATAATCCCCGGCTCGTTGAAGGTCATTAAAAGAGATATTTTGCGACATATGTTAACAGCAACAAGAACAATTATTGCTCACTCATGGAAAAAAGAAACAGCTCCTTCAATAGCAGAATGGGTGTGCGAGATGCGTCTAATGGAAGAAACAACCAATATTGAGATTCTAGTGAATAATTTAGTAATATATGGGATAAATGGGATAAATACCATACCTCTGGATTATTATTGAAATATTTATGAAACATTAATTCTCGAAGCGGAATTTTTTTTTCTTTTTTTTTTTTTCTTCTCTTTTTTTCGATTTGAATCTATTTGGGTGAGTGACAGATTGGAGGTGGGGGGATTAGGGTCCCAGTTCTGAGGCAGGCCTATTTTTAAAGGGCATTGCACAGAAATGGAGCCTTAAACGAGAAACAATAAGGTAGGTTTGGAAGGGAAGACCAAATAGGACAGAGCTAAGACCATCTAGGATAGGTGTATTTGAAGATATAAAACTGTATTTCCCAACTATGATATTTTATATCTGATCCCCTTGTATGTATGTTGTAATTCTTTTTTTGAAAAATGTAATAAACAAAGATTATAATAACAGATGATGAAACTCTGAAATATTCCAACAACCCCCAATATTGGCTTTCAGACAACCACCCGACCTCAGACATAAACTAATCAGCAGGAAACTTCACTCTGATTATGAAGTCACGAATAATGGAAGCAAACCCTGCAATATAAAAAAGCTGCAAACTATGCAACCAGATCAATCAATCTAAAAGTGTCACACACACAAATGGAACCTTCAATATCATGGGATCATACAGCTGTACATCTAGTAATGTTGTGTACCTCATTCAATGCAAAAGGTGCAGGAAAGGATCTTATGTTGGGAAAACAGGACAGAAGGTGCAAACAAGGATACAAGGATGAATTTACACAGACATTCCATCAAGGAACATAAAAAAGACAGTTTCTGCACACCTGTGGGACATCACTTCTCACAACCGGACCACACTATTGAAGACCTCAATGTCTTAGTTCTTAAAGGGAATTTCTGAACTATCCAAAAAATGAAAATGTTTTAACTAAGAATGTTACTTCTTTTTGACAGAAAAAATAACGGCTTAAATTTGGATATTGGTTTCCTTACCCATTGCACTACAGTTTTATGACCCCCTCTGTGACTGTCACCCCCTCCCCCCCAGGCTATAGCTCTCTGTCTGTCTTATCTCAGTGACCCTGCTGCTATCTTTATTACCATCACCATATACATTGGATTGCGTGTGTTTGTTTTTTTTTTCCATTTTTTTCCTTTCCTTCAGAGATTTTTCCTTTAACATTCAGCTAAAACTTTTGTGAATCAGTACTGCTTGGACCTTGAAGAAGGGGACACACCTTGAAAGCTTGTCCTGAAAAATTGTATGTTAGTGCACATAAGAAAAGTATCACGGACAGTACTCAATTTTCTCTGGCACAATTGCACTAATACGGCTACAATCACCTCAAGCGTAACTCTGCAATAAAATCCATAGCCGGGTGAGTCCAAGGCCTCTCTCCATTGGGAATGGGTTGTAGGAGGCCCACTGGAAGGTGTCGTGGTGTCTTACTCTGAGCACACACAGACCAAGCAGCTATGAAGGCGGCTACAGCAGCACAGAGACTAGTCCACCAGAATTGTTGGGAAATAGCCCAAATGAGTTGATTCTTCTCTGGGTAGCTAGCAGCCTTGGGAGAATAGTAAGTCTGGAGCACGGCAGTGCAGAGACTCTCGGGGACAAAGTAGCGGTCACAAGGTTTCTCAGGAAGAGAATGGATCTGAGTGGCAAGGATTCTGTCACCCAAAGGTGAAGTGAGACTGGTATGAACTGTAGCCAGAATACGATCGTGAGCTATCATAGGAACAGGAACCGACTCCTTGGAAGCAGAGGAAAACTGTCGCAACAAAAAATTAAGGTTAAATAGATACCGCGCTTATGTGAAAAAATGCTAGCTGCTAACACAACAATTAAACAAACATTGTAGCATGTACGTGTAGCACTATACCAATATTCTATCAGATTTTAATTAAATATATTAATGCTCAAGAAGAAAACACTGTGCTTAAACTAAAATTTCTTAATCAAACCATAAAGTACATAAGCAAATATAGTACATATTCTTCAGTACAGTAAAGTGCATAAATTGTATATGATATTGTGATCAACTTATAAAGTGCATAAAGTGCTCTAATAAAGTTCATATGTACAGAGTACAAAAATTCGTCCATAGCATATAAAAGAGCAAAATAAGTGCATTGAGAAGCCAGCAGCAATCCAATCACCAATGATGTGAAATCCACCACCGAAATATAATACTGCGCTTACCAAAACGCTAGCTATATCAAGCACGTAAACTCCACCATAAGAGAGAACACTGTCAGCGGGCACCAGGTATCTATTTATCCATCGGTCCAGTGGTTATACAGCCATCTCAGTATGTGATGATACAAACATTGGAACCATAGAAAGGTAGATCACCAATCAGATCTTTCATCCACAGAGCAATATTTCATTTTCACTTTTTGACCTTTAGCTCCAGGAACACCATCTACCGCTGGGGCACTTTACTGTACTGCAGAATATGCACTATATGTACATATGCACTTTATGGTTCGATTAAGAAATTTTAGTTTAAGCACAATGTTTACTCCCTGAGCATTAATATATTGTATTCAATATTTAGAATAGATAAAATATTGACAGAGCGCTACGTATATAAGTTTGCAACAACGCATTAGCCCTTACATTCTTAGTACCGGGTAAGAATGAGGCTATGTAATTAAAGCTTGACAAGAAAAGAGCCCATTGCGCCCTTCTGGGAGAGAGGCGTTTAGCCTCAGAAAATAATGTTAGATTCTTATGGTCAGTCAGAATGAGAACTGAAGAGGGGCACCTTGGAGGAGATGCCTCCATTCTTTAAGGGCTAAAATGATCGCTAACAACTCTCTGTCCCCAATCTCATAATTGCATTATGCAGGAGACAATTTCTTGGAAAAGTAGCCACAAGTAAGCATAGCGCTCTCAGAGCTAGAACGTTGAGATAGAAGGGCACCAACTCCAGTCTAGGGTGCATCAACCTCAAGGATGAAAGGTACTGCAGGATCAGGATGTACCAACACAGGAGCAGAAACAAAGGCAGCCTTGAGTCTCTCAAAGGCATTAATGGAATACCGTCCTTTCTGGTCATATTAGTCAGGGGTTTCACCAGAGACAAGAAGTTACGAATAAACTTCCGCTAATAATTGGCAAAGCCAAGAAGATGTTGCAGTGGATGTAAACCCATGGGTCGGGGCCACTATAGAACTGCCGAATGTTTCCCTGGGTCCATCGAAAAACCAGCAGTGGAAATGACTTAACACAGGAATTTAACCTGTTCACAATGAAACTCCCACTTCTCCAATTTACAATATAGGTTATTATCTATCAGCCTCTGAATCACATGCAAGACATCTGTGTGGTGGCTCTCTAGGGAATTGGAAAATATGAGGATGTTGTCGAGATAAACCACCACCCATAGCTGCCACAAATCTTGGAGGACATTGTTGATAAATTCCTGGAAAACTGCCGGAGCGTTGCAAAGACCAAACAGCATTACAAGGTATTTTTAATGGCCTGTTCTGGTATTAAACGCAGTTTTCCATTCGTCGCCCTCCTTGATCCTCACGAGATTGTATGCCCCTCTCAAATCAAGCTTCATGAAAACTGTTGCTCCCTTGAGGCGGTCAAATAACTTCATAATCAACGGAATCGGATACGCATTCTTAATCGTGAAGCAATTGAGACAACTATAATCAATACAAGGTCTCAGTTTACCACTCTTCTTTTTAACAAAGAAGAAACCAGCACCAGCAGGAGATAAGGATTTATGGATGAATCCTCGAGAAAGTGCGTTAGAGACATACTCCTCCAAGACAGACAAAGGATAAACCCGGCCACAAGGGGGATATGGCACCAGGTTAAAGGTCAATAGTGCAATCATACAACCGGTGTGGAGGCAAACTGCTGGCTTGACCCTTGTCAAAGACATTGCAAGATTTGTGGTACTCCTCCAGCAGGGAGGAGAGTGAAGAGGTGCACAAGACTTTAGCTACTTTCTGACAACATGTCTTACTGCATTGTGGTGACCAGGAAAGAACCTCAGCCTGTATCTCAATGGACGACTCAGACTGAGAAAGGGTAACCGGAACCAGGGGCTTATCCTAAAGGATAACTGGGGCGTAACAAAGTAACCTAAGGTCTGTCCCCTACAGAACCTCAGGTGTAAGTGTTTCCCAGATGGGTAAGACAAGACTTCAGGAAATGACCTGCCTGGCCACAATAAAGGCACAATCTCTCCCTCCTCCTAAAGGCCCTTTCATCTGCAGAGAGATGTGTGAAGCCCAACTGTATGGGTTCTACTTCACTGGCAGACTCGGTACCAGGAGGCACGGGAGGTGAGGGAGGCAAGGGTGGGACTGCAAAGCTCAGAGCTAAATGTACAGGAGGCTTCCACAAGCGCTTCTTAAAGGAATGTCTCTCTTGGAGTCTGGAGTCAATGAGAATGGCAAACGTGATCAACTTCTCCAGCTCAGTGGGTATGTCCTGGGCTGCTATCTCATCTTTGATGTTATCCGAGAGACCATGAGAAAAAACAGCCACGAGGGCCTAATTGTTCCAAGCAACCTCTGCTGCCAGAGTACAGAATTCAATGGCGTAATCGGCAACAGTACTCATACTCTGTTTGATGGACATGAGGCTCTTGGCAGCAGCAGTGGAGCATGCGGGAATGTCAAATACCCTTTTAAAGGAAGCCACAAACTCTGGGTAACTCAGGATGACAGGGTTTTGCGTCTCCCATAGAGGGTTTGCCCAGGCCAAGGCTCTCTCAGAAAGCAACCGTGTCTGTAAAATATTTATTTTTGTCCCTCCTGTCCTGGCCAACCTGGTCTCTGCCTTAGGGACTGCTTCTGTCACTACCACACACTAGTGGAGTATTAGTATAGGGTACAGCATGGCACAGTCTATGGCACACATTCATACAGGGTCTCAAAAGATGTTAGATAGTCAGGAAACTGACTATTGCATTTAAAGAAACCCTAGCCTGGAAAGTTTAATTTTATACAGTTACAGGAAAGTTAAAAAAACATAAAAATAAAAAAGTAAAAAAACATAAAAAATACAAAAAGTAACAAAAAAATAAAAAATGAATAGCCAAAAATAGTTTTCATTTCATTGAGTTAATGTTCTGTTGTTACTGTGTGTTATTGTTAACCTTTGCAGGAACGCCATTCATCTACAGCACTGATCTATTTATTCTGACAGCAACAGGGTGTGCTTTCAGTGTACATACATCAGTGATTGCAGTGCTGTAGGAGGAGATTTCTCCAACGCAATTAAAAAAAAAAAGGTATATACCGAAGCATGGGCCTGGGGTGGTTAGTGGGTGGATTGCCCCTATGCTTCGGCATATATATTTTACTTTTTTTTGGCACAGATTGCAATTGTTGTTTTATTGAGTTAATGTTTTATCGTTACTGTGTTTTATTGTTAACTGTTGTTTGATTTGCAGGAGCACCACTCAGCTGTAGCACTGATCTATTTATTCTGACAGCAACAGGGTGTGCTTTCAAAATACATACGTCAGTGATTGTAGCGCTGTATGAAGAGATTTCTCCACTGCAGTTAAAAAAAGCATGTATATGATGAAGCATGGGGTCTGGGGTGGTCAGTGGGTGGATTACCCCAATGCTTCGGCATATATATTTTACTTTTTTTGGTGTAGCACCCTCTAGTCTGCTAGAAGTAGAATGGCTAGAGTTTTGGTAGAGTAGGTAAATTTCCAGACTGGAGCCAAGCCTGGGTGTATTTTGATCTGGGTAGAGAGTGACTCAGAGCAGAGCTGAGTGACTCACAGGCAGCATCTCTAAGACCTCCCACTTCTTTCCAGAATGTTCTAGTGTTTTCTGGAAAGGAAGGAGGAGAGGTGGGTTGGATCTGTCTGGGATGTTCTGGGGAGCCCTGACCAATCCCTAACTTGGATTGGCAGGGGGCAGGCCTCCTTAAATACCTAGGGTCAGCCCAGCGGGGGAGGAGTTGATGATTGGATGGAAGATGGAGATGGATTGTTAGGCTGTTGGGGCCTTTGAGGGAGCTCCCCAGTCTGGGGGGAGGGTGACTTTGGGCCTGGGCTGGATGTGACCCTTTTACAACCCACAAAGGTGTCCTGACCAGAAGGCACAGGAGGAGCAAGAGAGAACAGCAGGGGAACACTGCCAGGTAAGTCTCCAGGAGTTCCACAGAGGCAGCCAAGAGGGCTGGTGAGTGACACACAGTCAGGAGGACTGGGGAGGCACACCTGAGAGGACTGGGATTAGCAACCTGGGATAGGTGCAGAGCCAGTCAGGAGGATTGTGGTGGCACAGGCAGTGGAGAGAGGCAGCTATGCCCAGGAGAGCTGGCAGGGCCTGAAGATGGTGGTACTGGGCTCAGTAGTCATCTGGACAGCTAGCACCTGGACTTCTTACCAGCTGGCCCTGCCTGCAAAGGGCATTTCACCTTAGGCCTGGCTGAGTCAGTGTCAGGCCTACAAATCAGTGCTAGCTGGTCCAGAAAGTGCAAGTGTCATGTACCTGGTGGTAGAATCTGGCTTATGCAGGGACAACCTCTCTTGCGGCCCTGATTCAAGAACCCCTGGTAGTGTAGACAGGGAGCTCTGGAGCACAGGGGGGCATGAGGGCTGGACAATCTTCAGGTGGTAATCAGAAGTCCACAGAAGCTCGTGCAAGGCAGGAGAGTAGTGGTTCAGTCCGGGTCGACAACTGGCAGGCGGTGCGGTACAACGGGATCAGGCAAACGGATGGTCGGGTACAGGCAGGGTCAGTAACGTGCTGGCAACAGAAGTACAGAGGGAGCAGACAAGTGGATGGTTGTAAACAAGCCGGGGTCAGATGCAGGCAGATATCAACAGGTCCCCAGGGCTAGCCGGGGTCACAGGAATAGGAAGTCACTCAGAAGTAGTCACCGGGGGGTCACAGGTGCAGGAAACACTGTAGAACAGACAGCACTTGCTTACAGGAAGCACGCTGCTTAAATAGAGCTGCCTGGACTGCCTCCTCTGGGGGCTAGAGGAAACAGCAATCAAATGCAAACACGTCCTCAGCGCAATCTTTTTCTAACAGCAAGCAAGTGATGTGCTGGAGGTGTTGAGGAGAGATAGTCTGCAAGCAAGTGATGTCCTGGAGGAAGATAAGAGATTGTATATACCATGAGTGTATATAGTTCAGTCCTAACATTGACTTTCAATCATCTGGGCATCTCATGATTTCCCTATCCCTATCCAAGTTAATTCCCAGCAATAAAAATACAATAAAACAAGTGTAAGGACTGTTTCATGTCTCTGGATGCTTGAAATTGTGTGCCTGGCTGGGCAGGGTGACAGACGGACCACAACACTCAGCAGCCCTTACGAGGGTACTGCTACATATGGCACAGATTGCAATAAAAAAGTTGTTGTTTTATTGAGTTAATGTTTTATCGATACTGTGTTTTATTGTTGACTGTTGTTTGCTTTGCAGGAATGCCTTTCAGCTGCAGCACTGCTCTGTTTATTCTGACAGCAACAGGGTGTGCTTTCAGAATACATATGTCAGTGACTGCAGCGCTGTAGGTGGAGATTTCTCCAACCTGTCTATATAACCTAGCTTGTCTATACACTACACTAGCCTGTCTATATACCCTAACCTGTCTATATACCCTAGCCTGTCTATATACCACACTAGCCCATCTATATACACTAGCCTGTCTATATACTACACTAGCCTGTCTATACACTACACTAGCCTGTCTATACACTACACTAGCCTATCTATACACTACACTAGCCTGTCTATATACCATAGCCTGTCTATACAATACATTAGCCTGTCTATATACTACCCTAGCCTGTCTATATACTACACAAGCCTATCTTTATACCTTAGCCTGTCTATACATTATACTGGCCTGTCTATACCCTACACTAGCCTGTCTGTATAACCTAGCCTGTCTGTACACTACACTAGCCTGTCTATATACAACACTAGCCTGTGTATATACCTTAGCCTGTCTAAATACCCTAGACTGTCTATACACTACCCAAGCCTGTCTATATACTACATTAGCCTGTCTATATATTACCCTAGCCTGTCTATATACTACCCTAGCCTGTCTATGTACTACCCTAGCCTGTCTATATACTACACTAGCCTGTTTATATACTACACTAGCCCTTAATCTAGGTTCACACGTCTGTGTTTAGTGCAAAATCTGACTTCCTGATAAATTATTTTTTTTTTTTTATTCAAACAAGTTTTATTGGTTTGAAAAAAATCATATACAAACAAAGAATATTTACAACAAATATCTGGCTGGGGTGTTATCATTAAATCATTTTGATAAGGTAGACATTGTTCATTTAAAGGACATTAAAGCAAAGCAAACAAAAACATAAATTCCACTATCTTAAATGGCAAGTTACAATAACAGGCAATGGCATATTACTACGTGTGTTCTCTCTGTGCTAGTTTTACAGAACAGTAGGTAATAAATAACAGTTAAAGAGGAAGTCTGAGACTCAGGGCATGTGCGACATGTAATTATGTACAGGTGTCCGAGGATTGGAGCCATTTGTCTCATATTTTTTTATATTTGGTTTGGCAACCTCTGTGGGTATACAAAAAAATGTTGGAAGGCAAAGTGTTGTTTATGTCCGCTAACCAAGCTCCCAATATTGGGGGATCCTTTCTCATCCAGTGCCTAGCAATAAGTTTCCTTGAAATGAATAATGTTTCATTGAGGAATATTTTAGTAAACTTATTTATCTCGGAGTCTGGGAGAATACCAAGTAAACACATTTTAGGGTTCAGTGTTAAAGGGGAGCCCACATTGTCATGGAGACACTGCACCGCTTGTGTCCAGAATCTCTGAATCATGGGACAGTTCCAAATTAGGTGATAGAAGGTACCTGTTTCGCTGTTGCACATAGGGCATCTAGTGGACTGATCTTGTCTGTATCTGGAAAGCCTAAGTGGGGTTTGGTATGAGCGGTGTAGAATAAAGACTTGGGTGAGGCGTTCAGAGAGTTTAGGTGAGACTAGTTTGCAGGTATAGAATGCATCGCTCCATTCATCATCCTCTATAGGGCCGAGGTCACTCTCCCATCTAGTTTTTTGCTCCTATGCAAGTGTAGAGGATGAAGGAAGGTGCAATGTATTATAGAATAAGGAAATTTGTTTTTTTTTGGTCCTCACTTCTAATTACTTCCATAAGAAAGGTTGGATTCCAAGTGGATATTAGTTTCAGGAAATTGGGCTCTGAAAGCATGGTGGATTTGTAAGAAGCGGAAGAACATTTTAGTTGGTAAGTCATATTCGTCCCGTAGGGTATCGAAATGTCATGGTCCCAAAAATGTGTCAAAAATGTCCGACATGTCCGCTGCAATATCGCAGTCCCAATAAAAATCGCAGATCGCCGCCATTACTAGTAAAAAAAAAAAAATAGTAAAAACGCCATAGATCATTTCCCACAGTTTGTAGATGCGATTACTTTTGCGCAAACCAATCAAAATACGTCGATTGCGGTTTTTTTTCCCAAAAATATGTAGAAGAATATATATTGGCCAAAACTGATGAATAATTTTTGCTGTTTGCTTGTTTATAGCGCAAAAAATAAAAACCACAGAGGTGATCAAATACCACCAAAAGAAAGCTCTATTTGTGGGAAAAAAATGATAAAAAATGTGCGAATAAGGGAGTAATATTTAGAATGGTATAGTCTGTCGGTGAACGAGTAATTTGTATACCCAGGTACTTAATCTGATCCACTCTTTGAAGGGGTAGATTAGCTTGGGCTTCAGTTGGAGGAAATTCATCTATGGGTAGTATCTGGGACTTATCTCAATTTATTTTGAGACCAGAAAAGGACCTGAAGTTTTCTATAAGTTGTAATACTGAAGTTAGATCTTCCCCCGCAACATCAAGATACAGAAGTGTATCGTCAGCATATGTGCTGATCGTCTCAAGGATTGGGCCTTTAGCTAGACCGATTATGTCAGAACGGGATCGTATTGCAACGGCAAGGAGCTCTGCTGTCAATGCGTACAGTAAAGGAGACAAAGGGCAACCCTGACGAGTGCCTCTAGTAAGGGGAAAGCATTCAGATGTCCAACCATTTGCCACCACTCTAACCATTTGGATCGTAATTGTACCCATTTAACAAACTTGGGTCCAAAACCAAATCTGCTAAGACAATTTCATAGATAGTACCACTCAACCGAGTAGAACGCCTTGGCGGTATCCAAGGCAACTACCACTCTGGAGCCAGTATTGTCAAGTGAGCTTGAAGATTAATAAATAATCTCCGTAGATTAAAGGAGGTATTTCTACCTGCCATGAAACCTGACTGAACCTCATGTACGAGAGTCAGAATTACCTTGTTTAGGCGAATAGAGAGTATTTTGGCTAGGATTTTTATATCCGCCTGCAACAAAGATATGGGCCGATAGGACTCTGGAAGGTGTGGGTTCTTGCCAGGTTTGGGAATCAATACTATTAGTGCTTCTCTCATGGATGGGGGCATTTTTGAATTTTCAAAGATAGAGTTGTACAATGAGAGTGGTCTAGGGATAAGGAATTCTGAGTACGTTGAATAAAATTCAATTGGTAGGCCATCCAATCCTGGAACCTTGGAACTCAGGAATTTGGCAATCGCTTCAGCGATCTCCTCAGCTGTGAGTGGCGCCTCAAGATCCGACAATTGTTCCTCAGAGAGCTTAGTAAAACATATATTATTTAAGAATTGTTCCATAGCGGAGTTTCCATCTGGAGTTGTGGACGTATACAGCTTAGAGAAGAAGTCCTTGAAAACCTCTATCACCTGGCTAGGCTCAGCTATTAGGTCACCAGCACTATTATATAATGCAATAACAATTGGTGGGCGTTCCTCACAGTGTACCAGATATGCAAGCAACTTTCCCGACTTCTCCCCATGTTCATACATTTTTTGCCTTTGAAAATAAAGTTTTCTTTTAGCCTTTTCATATTGCATTTACTCAACCACTCTAGTTTTCAGTTTAATAGTGAGGGCCTTGTCTGCAGTTGGATATGCAGTAAATTCATTTTCTGCAGCAGAGAGGTCCACCATTACCCCACTAAGTAACTGATCTGATGAGCGTTTTACATTTTTGATTCGACAGGTAAGAACAAATGGAGCATGGATCTTAAATGCATCCCACACTATAGCCTGTGAGGCAGAGTCATCATTAGTTTCAAAGTACCTCCACCATTCCTCCATAAGATCATAATCTTCCGGGAATAGAGTAAGCTAGAAAGGATGCAAACACCAATTAGGTGGGGGCATTTATAACGCGGCTGTATGGTGATCCAATATGGTCTGAAAGAGGTCTAGGTAAGAATCCTACTTCCAACAGTCTGGGGGTGAGTGATTGGGAAACTAATGTAAAATCTAGTGGCCTGTTGAGATGTGGTTACTGGGGTGTTTGCACTCCATTTATCTAGTTGTGGATTCAAAATAGTGTTAAAGTCCCCCGACCAAATGGAAGGGATCAAAGGATAGGAGGCCATAAAATGAAAGCCTTTGACAATGATTGAAGAGTTAAATGGTGGAGGTACATAGAATGCCAAAAGCAGTAGAGGTCCCCCATATATGATGGCATTTAAGAAAACATATTTACCCATTGGATCAGTCACTACGCTCCAGAGCTCAAAATGAGTATTTTTTGCAATTAAAATTGACACCCCCCTCAAGTGGGTGGTGTAGATCGAATGGTAGGCTCACCCTATCCAGGGACATTTAAGCGCCATTTGTAGATGGCCCACAACATGAGTTTCTAAAAGTACTATTACATCCGCACATTGTTTTTTAAGATGAGAGAAAATAGCAGACCTCTTTACTTTGTCACCCATGCCCCGCACATGCCATGTGAGTAGTTTAAAGGTTGCAATGGGACATATTAAAACTATTAACCCCAAAAGGAGCTCTGGAGCGCATGCCCGCCATCTTAGATACAACCTTTTCCTCACATGTATCAATTACCATTACTTGTAGATGCCACATAATGCTGTAGTTTTCTATAACATACATTTGAGAGAAAGCCAGTATTGAACATACTTGCAAGACTTGCCTTGTGAAATTAAACAAAACCCCCCTCCCCGCCCTGCACAATCCCCAACTGGTGCGGGCCAAACTGACCATAGTCATGTAACTCAATCCAGATCACAAATAAAGTGAAAGTTGAAAACAGGAGCATATGCGTTGCTGCAATTCTTCCAGAGGAGTGTGTTAAAGAAAACAAAAGTAGTAGCACTTTGTGAGCTACAGTTCGGAGAGGGTCACATGCTTGGTTAAAATGAGTGAAACATCGCTGTGTAGCTGAACATGGCATAAAACTTTTACCCACTATCATGTGGGCACTCTGGTGTTGTGATCCTCTCCGCCGAGAAGGATCACTAAATAAAGGGTGAAAAATTGAAGAATAGTGAGTAGAAACAGTCCCTGTAGGGCCACTCCAGACTGTAGGACTCCCATATCCTGAATAAATTAAGGAAGTATAAGCATTGCTAGGCTTATTAAAAGTTATAGAGACCTCTAGTGGTGAACCTCAGCAACAGTACAGGTTTGTAGACATGTCCCTTTTGCTTGTTATCTGGCTGAATTGTCACTGTAAACTGTCTCTCATACGGTATATGTTGGTCTGGAAACAGGGCAGACATAATTATACCCAATAAGATTGATAACTAGTTGTAGATCAAATGGAGGGTAAGGAAAATAAGTAGGTAGATTCGGCCTCTGAATTATAATGTAGAGTAGGGAGACTGGAGGCCCCCTACAGATATCAAATTGTGCAGGCATAGTAGAGATCAAGATAAGTAACTGTTTGCATCTTGTCGCTCAAGTCACGCAATGACTTTTTTGTGGTCCTCAAAGAAATGGACTTTGTCTTCTCCAATAACCCAAAGCTTTTCTGGAAAAAGCATGGCATACTTGATATGTTTGATGTGGAGGCGTCTTTTAGCCTCCATGAAGCTCTTGCGGCAACGCTGCACATCAGATGAGAAATCTGGGAATGCTGCAACTGTTTTGTTTCCAAATGGAATATTGCCCCTTTCCCTGCTGAATCTCAGGATAGTGTCCCTGTCTCTGTAATTTAGCAGCTTTGCAATAAATGTGCGCGGTGGGGTGCCAGGTGGAAGAGGCTTGCCTCTCCACCACAAACATGGGAGACAGTGCATCTTTGCCTTATGTATCGCATAAAATTTGTTCCAGAAAATTAGCAGGATCATTCCCCTCAGCCCCCTCTGGTAAACCTATAAACCTAAGGTTGCATTGGTGCAATCTGTTCTCCATTTCATCCTGATTTTGGAGCAGTTGAGTGACCTAGAGTTGCATGTTGTCTGAAGCATGCAGCATGCTGGAGGGGGGGGGGGAGTCCTCCACTGTGCCAAGCCTGGTCTCAGTGTTAGTGACTCTCTCTTAATTCCTGGATATCTTGCCTTACCAGAGAGATGTTGACTTTAACCTCCTCAATTTGGGCCGTGAGGTTGGTCTGCAGAGCTGTGATGACGTCCAGCCTCGTCCGCGACATCTTGGTCTGAAGAATCTTTATCCATGCGGCGGTATTTGTCAAGCTTTGCCAGCGCTTCTGAGGTCTTTTGGAATGGTGGAGACATGCTGCAGGCTATCCCTGGTGAGGCTGGTTAGCGATGGTGTACGCTGGTAGTATACAGGGACCCAGGACGAGTTAAAAGGAGTCTGTGTAGGCGGAGCTCACCAGCGTCCTACACCATGCCGCTCCAGGCCACCCACCCCTGATAAATTCAATCTTAGTTTTAATTATGATATAAAATAATGGATGTGGGGGCCTTTGGGTGGGCGTGAGGTTTTTCTTTTTTTTGTTGCGTGGGGGGGGGCAGCATTTCATTCTTGGACCCAGGCAGCACAATGTATTGGGCCAGTCCTGCAGATGATAGATACTGCATGTAATAGAGAGGCATATTGCATGATCATTGCCTAACCAAAGAGATAAAGGAAAGTTTATCTGAAGTCTGTAGACACCACAACAAATCCCAAAATAAAAGAGATTGTCCTATGCCTTCTAGGCAGGCAGAAGAATAAGAGGTGTACTGACCATGATTAGCATTCTTGTTAGTGAAGTTTTGTTATATGAGATGATTAGATGTGATTTGCTTATTATGTCTGATAGCGGACTCTTGGCTTGAGACAATCATGCATGGAGGGAAAACAATGCCTGGGGAATAGTCATCTAATACTGCAGCAGCTGTAGACCTAAAGCACAGGCACAGATCATGCTGTGCACAGATTCAGAGGATATTAGATTTTGCAAGATATATTGCAGCAAATGTCATTAAGAGCCTACTCTGCTGTCCATCTGTCTCCTTTCCAGCAAAGACAGGTTTTCTCTGCCAGTTTCGTCTTTGCATTATATGGCAAGAGTATTTAGGCTTTTGTTTCAAAACTATCCCTTATAATAGGGGAATCATTACACCCAGGCACCTGGGATAAATGTGGGGGTCTACTGTTCGGGGCCCTTGGTCTAGGGACACCCAGCTTAACTTTCATTGACCACTGACCACCTATGTCAGGAGACATGTTTGCTCCCACTGGCTACCAATGTAAGGGAGCATTCCTCCTTCCACTATGCATCAATGTGAGTGGGCTACCCCCCCCCCCCCCACTGTGCTCCAATGCAAGGTTGATATTTTTTCCTCCAACTGTATACCAATTTAAGGATGGTTATTTTCCATCTACTGAACACTATTGTAAGAGGACATTCTAATGTTTAATGCTATAGGAGACATTAAAGAGACCCCCGATACAAAGGAGCAGTGTTGCCAACCATCAGTATTTTTACTGACAGCCAGTAAAAAAACAGGCACATTTCTCCTGCCAGTAAATGCCAGGGATAGGAAAAAGTTACCAGTTAAAAATACGAATGTGACGCTCAGCTCAGAACTGTGCAGTGTATTCGGGTGGCGCCAACAGGGTGCAAGTCTGGCAGAGGCGGTGTCTGAGCATGTTGTGTGATGGTGCAAGGGAGCCGAGATGAGCAGCCGGAGCCTTGCATGCAGGTCCACGGGATGAGGCTAAGGCAAGCCAGGAGCGGGACTGTCAGTGATGTTTGGACTGATGTTTGGACTGGGATGGGCTGAAGGGATCACCTGGCGTGGAGAGAGATTGTCACTGACTCAGTATGGAACGTGTCGTGTCGGTGAGGTGACATCATCATCTGTGCTGCTGCACACTGCTATCAGGGTCACTGTGAGAGTCAATTTAATGTATGTGTGCCTACCCATTCTAATTTCTTGCCCTCCTGAGTCCTGTCTCTGAGCTATTTACTTACGATATTGAAAATAAGAAACATGTTTTTTTTGCCTTAATATCTTAAATCACATGGCTAATTGCATATTGTACTTGTTTGTAGCCTAAATTTTGAAATTTGCACTTAAAACTGTAATTTTGTAACTTTTGAAAATGCCACCAAAGCTGTGACAGTAGATTTTGGTTGTCGTGTCAATAAATTTTAATCTGGTAGTTTGGCAACACTGCAATGAAGCTCTTCACAACTGATTACTTTAATGTAGTGGGGGCATTTACTGTACATAGACCACTATTGTAACGGGGGCTGTCCAAAAATAGGAGAGTTGTGCAGGCCACCACTATGCACCGGCAAATATGAGTTTTAAACAGGTGTAAATATAGGCCACAGGTCATCAGCAGTAAATGTGCTTGTTATCAGGGATGGAAAATACCAGATACCACAGAGATTTTACTGGACAGAAAGGGTGCAAACAGTGGGGGAAGACCATCAAAAATTAGCTTTAATGTGACTTGTACTTACACTTCTGGTTCCGCTCACTGCATTGGGTGTCCTTCTGCTTGTGCTTTCAGTTAGGGGTAGGTGCAAGCAGGGCCGGTGCAAGGATTTTTGTCTACTTAGGTGAAGGTGGATTTTGGTGCCCCCCACTCCCATCCTCCTGCCATCCCCCTCCCCTCCACAATACAAACCCCAACCCCATATGGTATACACTTTATTTGTCTGCTGATACATCATCAATGTTATCCTGCATTCAGTTATGAATAGAGTTGAGCGAACTTCTGGAAGTCCGGGTTCTGCTGGTTCGGCCAAACTTTGGGACAAAGTCCGGGTTCGGGTCCGGACAGAACCCGAACTTTGTCCCGGACCCCGAACCCCATTGAAATCAATGGGGACCCGAACTTTTAGGCACAAAAATGGCTGTAAAAAAGTCCTGGAAAGTCCTAGAGGTCTGCAAAAGGAAGGAAATGGGGGTAAGGGTGGGACAAGTGCCCTACAAAGAAATGGGGACAGGGAAATAACTAAAAGCATTTTTAAAAAATAAAAACATAAAAAAATCAAAAATGGAGGTGGATGTGGACCATCTTCAAACTGGGTCTGAAAAGTATTAATTAACGGTAGAAGCCATATAACTGTTCTAAAATCATCTTCAAACGGTGTCAAAAAAGTATAAATAAGCCGGGAGAACCCATATCACTGTTCTGCAA
>BLSH010066417.1:39192-53420 GCA_018402905.1 Glandirana rugosa
TTTCACTGTGTGTGTCAAAGGTCTACAAACGTCTTGTCATCAAGTCAAACAGGGCCAAAATGAATTTCACTGTGTGTGTCAAAGGTCTACAAACGTCTTGTCATCAAGTCAAACAGGGCCAAACTCAATTTCACTGTGTGTGTCAAAGGTCTCTGAACTACTGTTCTGCAAACATCTGGAAACTGTGTGTGTCACTTTAAGTAAAACCGGGACAAACTGAACTACTGTTCTGCAAACATCTGGAAACTGTGTGTGTCACTTTACGTAAAACCGGGACAAACTGAACTACTGTTCTGCAAACATCTGGAAACTGTGTGTAACACTTTAACAAAAACTGTGGCGAACCCATATCACTGTTCTGCAAACATCTGGAAACTGTGTGTGACACTTTAACTAAAATCCAGGACAAACTGAACTACTGTTCTGCAAACATCTGGAAACTGTGTGTGTCACTAACTCAAACCGGGACAAACTGAACTACTGTTCTGCAAACATCTGGAAACTGTGTGTAACACTTTAACGAAAAACGGGGCAAACCCATATCACTGTTCTGCAAACATCTGCGGGGTGTAAAGGGAAACTGATGTAAGGGAGTCTCTGGTCACCACAGCCCCCTCCTTACACAAGAGTCTATAGAGCTCCCCCTTATATCACAGTCCACACAGACTGCATACATGGCACAAGAGATTATAAGAGACTGCAGACATACTACAGGAGATGGTCAGAGACTGCAGACATGGTACAGGAGACGGTCAGAGACTGCAGACATGGTACAGGAGACGGTCAGAGACTGTAGACATGGTACAGGAGACGGTCAGAGACTGCAGACATGGTACAGGAGATGGTCAGAGACTGCAGACATACTACAGGAGATGGTCAGAGACTGCAGACATACTACAGGAGATGGTGAGAGACTTCAGACATGATACAGGAGATGGTCAGAGACTGCAGACATACTACAGGGGATGCATGTCTTAGCAGACTCTTGATGAGGAAATATGGACTTTCAACGGCACGTAATAGACTGGAAACAGTGTTTAAAAAAACATATACAATTTTATTGAAAAACTGTTTTTTAATAAAATTGTATATTTTTTTAAACACTGTTTCCAGTCTATTACGTACCATTGAAAGTCCATATTTGCCTCATCAAGAGTCTGCTAAGACATGCATTGTAGTAAGCAGGACGTTGGTACTTTGTGTAATCGGATATCAGCGGCTTTCCTTAATACTACAGGGGATGATCAGAGACTGCAGACATGGCACAAGAGATGGTGAGAAACTGCAGACATAGTATAGGAGACGGTCAGAGACTGCAGACATACTACAAGAGATGATCAGAGACTGCAGACATGGTACAGGAAATGGTCAGAGACTGCAGACATGGTACAGGAGACGGTCAGAGACTGCAGACATGGTACAGGAGACGGTCAGAGACTGCAGGCATACTGCAGGAGATGGTGAGAGACTGCAGACATACTACAGGAGATGGACAGAGACTGCAGACATACTACAGGAGATGGTGAGAGACTACAGACATGATACAGGAGATGGTCAGAGACTGCAGACATACTACAGGAGATGGTCAGAGACTGCGGACATACTACAGGAGATGGTCAGAGACTGCAGACATGGTACAGGAGATGGTCAGAGACTGCAGGCATAGTACAGGAGATGGTCAGAGACTGCTGACATACTACAGAGGATGATCAGAGACTGCAGACATGACATAAGAGATGGTGATAGACTGCAGACATAGTACAGGAGATGGTCAGAGACTGCAGACATACTTCATAAGATGATCAGAGACTGAAGATATGGCACAGGAGATGGTGAGAGACTGCAGACATGGCACATAAGAGACTGTGGGCATGGCAGAAGAGACAGTGAGAGACAGTGAGAGATGGCGGGCATGGTGTGAGAGATAGTTAGAGACTGCAGGCATGGTGTAGGAGACAGTGAGAGACTGCAGGCATGGCGTGAGAGACAGTGAGAGACTGCAGGCATGGCGTGAGAGACAGTGAGAGACTGCAGGCATGGTGTGAGAGACAGTGAGAGACTGCAGGCATGGTGTGAGAGTCAGTGAGAGACTGCGGGTATGGCGTGAGAGACTGCGGGCATGGCATGAGAGACTGTGAAAGACAGTGAGAGACTGCGGGCATGGTGTGAGAGTCAGTGAGAGACTGCGGGTATGGCGTGAGAGACTGCGGGCATGGCATGAGAGACTGGGAAAAACAGTGAGAGACTGCAGGCATGGCAGAAGAGACAGCGAGAGACTGCGGGCATGGTGTGAGAGACAGTGAGAGACTGCGGGCATGGTGTGAGAGACAGTGAGAGACTGCGGGCATGGTGTGAGAGACTGCGGGAATGGTGTGAGAGACTGCAGGCATGGCGTGAAAGACTGTGAGAGACTGCGGGCATGGTGTTAGAGACAGTGAGAGACTGCGGGCATGGTGTGAGAGACTGCGGGCATTGCCGGAGAGACTGTGAGAGACTGCGGGGCATGGTGGGAGAGAGAGATCTTCATTTGTGGTGGTGCCAGTTCCACACGTGCGATTCTCCTGTGTCTTCTGCTGGCATTGGCCCCTCCCCCTAATGTCACTCAGCTCCAGGATCCACCTAATTTCACACTCCCTCCAGCGGCGATGGTCTCTGTGTGTTGCTGAACTGGAGGGCTTTCCTGACCTTGTCTCTGCCACTGCCCAGGTGGGAGGGGGGATTTTTCTTTTCCACAATCCAGCAATCCTCAGCTGCTGAAGTGAGAGAGGGGCGGTGTCTTTGAGCCGCGGGTGTCTCTCTCTTCCCAGCTGCATCCAGCAGAGGAATGATCCGTGACTCAAGTTAGGAGAGAGAAAGTTAACAGCGTCCGGCCGGCTCAACCGGGGCTGTGCTGTTTTAACTGTCAGTGTGCTGAATTGTCTAGATGCGAGCAGGGCCAGCCACTGGCGCCAGGATTACCTCTTGGGAAACCCCTCTTCTGGCGCCCCCAGGCGGCCGCCTTGCTTGCCTTACGCTGGTGCAGGCCCTGGTTGCAAGATACTTATATGATGGTCAGATAAAGACCAGCCAAATATTCCAGTGTGAAGCATAAGGGATGCTCAAATCACTCAAGAAATCATAAAGAATAGTGCTTTGCGTATTCCAGATGTTGATTGATGCTTATCCTAGACATTGGTCAATCTGCATGTTACAAACTCCTGGCCACTGCACCATGTGAGCAGTGCTATACATTACATACTTTGGATCTCCACACTCTATAAACTTTGCTGTATGCTACATATATCAGACCGCTATATTCTGTTAGCAATTCTGAAAATTACGTTTTTTTGACTGCTTTGTTAAATAAGCTATATTTTATATACTATGGGCCATTGCACTCTGTAAGCTGTGCAGTACATTACATACTCTGGACTGCTCCACTCGACATGTTATGTTCTACTGTATGTTACATAGTCCTGACTGATGCACTTTGCATGCTGTGTTATACATTACAGTTGGTGGCTGCCAAGTAGTTCCTAACAGTTTTAATGAAGTCCTCCTTTAAAGAAAGATAGAACTCCCTTGAACCCACTTCCAATTTTGTTTTTTAATAACAAACCCACTCTAACTAGTGTGAAGTTATACGAGGCGAACTAATAGATGGACGCTATGGGGCTAATGCACTATATCGCGAATATGCGATCGCATAACGCTCAAAAAACAACGGCCATTAAAGGCAATTAGCATATCAAATAGGCGATCATGCGAACGCAGAATCGCGTTATTGCCGCGAATATTCCTTCTTATATGGGAATAGCTGATGTCAATTGGGCTTGAACCTGCAGAATCAATTGAAGGCTTGTATGAACATGATTTGCTTGAAAAAGTGTATGGGAACTACCGCAGCAAAATGGAAAATATACTGCTGCATACAATGCAAGGTGTGCTGATGACATCTGTAGGATCCGAACCTGGAGCTGTAAGCTTTGAATGTATCAGAATAAACCACTACGCTATAGACTTGGCTACAACCAAACACATACATTTACTAATCTTGTATTCTTTTCAATCTCTACAAACTAACTGCTCCACCTTAACTAGTGTGTGATTATTCCAATTGCACACCATAATATTAATGAATATGTACATACCATTGCATGCATTGCAAAAGTTCATAGTATGGAAGCAATCAAACTAATTATGGGCATTGGCTAATTGGTGAATATACCGTCACATATTTTCAAAATAAAATGCTGCATAGAATACAAGGTGTGCTGATGACATCTGTAGGATCCGAACCAGGAGCTGTAAGGTTTGAACATATCGGAATAAACCACTACGCTAGAGTTGACTGCAACCAGACAGAAATAATACATTTACTAATCTTGTATTCTCTTCATTCTCTACAAACGAACTGCTGGCACATTAACTAGTGTGTGAATATTCCAATTCCACACTATAATATTATTGAATATGTACATACCATTGCATAAGTTCATAGTATGGAAGCAATCAAACTGATGGGCATTGGCGAATATGCCTTCACATATTTTCAGAATATAATGCCAATTACAATGCAAGGTGTAGTGATGGCACCGGTAGGATCCGAACCTGTAGCTGTAAGCTTTCGAAGGAACCACTACACTATGAAGTTGATCACAACCAGCCATCGAAAATACATTTAGTAATCTCGGATTCTGAAAATTCTCTACAAACTAACTGCCAGCACATTAACTAGTGTGTGATTATTCCAATTCCACATCATAATATTATTGAATATGTACACACCATTGCATGCATTTAAAGAATTCATAGTATGGAAGCAATCAAACTGATGGGCATTGGCTAATTGGTGAATATGCGTTCGCATATTTTCAGCATCTAATGCTGAGTACAATGCAAGTTTCAGAAGGTCATACCATCGAACTACTCTGTGAGTAAAGCCTCGTACACACGGGACGACGATCGTACGTACGATTGTCTCAAATCGTATGTTAGCTGTTGTATCTAGCATACTGACTGCACTACACGATCATACGACCAAAGAAAGAACGTTCAGGTGCATGTAATTAGCATCTGGCCGTTCCTGCCTTCTGAGCATGCGTGTTTTGCACAATACAACTTGTTGGGCCAACTTCTCTGTACACGCGATCCATGTTTCCATTGGCACTCAGGTGCTGTTGTCTCCATTGCCGATTCCCTACTGCGCATGAACAAAGGGCACTGCGCTTTCTGAATGGCCTAGCAGCAGGGAAGGAGGAGGGGTGACAAATTTCTAGCATACCTCGCTGCAGTGAGGTCTGTTGGAAGTGGGGACAGGTAAATGTCCAAAGCAGGTACCCACCCCACCCCCCCACCCCCCGGAAAAACGTGGCACCAGAAGGGGGGGGAGAGAGATAAGCAGAGCTTCCACTTTTGGATGGATATCTAAGGCCCCTTTCACACTTCAGACAGCCGCACTCCAGAAGATTGCCGTATATTGGTAAAAATTAAATATAGTACAGACAGAGCATGACAGGGGACAGACCCCAGGTACCTGGGGTCTGTCCCCTGTTATGCTCTGTCTGTACTATATTTGATTTTTACCAATAAACGGCAATCTTCTGGAGTGTGGCTGTCTGAAGAACTTTTCTTCCTTTACTCCTTGCTGTGGCGGAGCCTGCACCCTATGGAAGTGGTCACATTTGTGGAGTGAAGCCGTGGCTTTGAGCGGGTATTGCTTTTCTTTGCCCCTTTCACACTTGTGCAACTTGTTCTGCAGAGTCGTATGTCAAGTTGGACCCCGCAATTTCCAATGAGTAGGATTCATAGCTGTCTGACTTCAAGTGGTATCAACTTCAAACTAGTGCCTGAACTGTTTTGGTCTGAGTTTGATATGACTTGTGGTCCCTAGACCTCAAGATTACACAGGCATTGCTTCAAGTCACACCAAAGTTGCATGACTTTCAAGTCACACAAGTGTGAATGGGGCCTAAATCAAAAGGTGTTATCCTGAAAGTAATGCAGTTTGTCCACAACATTGTCCCAACTTCAGGGAATGCCTGAGTAATATTGAGAGCTAGGAACCTCAAGTCACATCAAAGTTCATGGTGGGCCATTTATATGGATACACCTTAATAAAATGGGAATGGTTGGTGATATTAACTTCCTGTTTGTGGCACATTAGTATATGTGAGGGGGGAAACTTTTCAAGATGTGTGGTGACCATGGCAGCCATTTTGAATCCAACTTTTGTTTTTTCAATAGGAAGAGGATCATGTGACACATCAAACTTATTGAGAATTTGACAAGATAAACAATGGTGTGCTTGGTTTTAACGTAACTTTATTCTTTCATGAGTTATTTACAAGTTTCTGACCACTTATAAAATGTGTTCAATGTGCTGCCCATTGTGTTGGATTGTCAATGCAACCCTCTTCTCCCACTCCTCACACACTGATGAGCCCTGAAGAAGTCACGTGAGGTGACGCAACGCGTAGGCGGAGTTTAGCTTGCTGGACACACAGTGAGAGGCGCTCAGACGCCACTGTGTTATTTGATCAGCTGTTTTTATATTTTGGTTGAAAATTCGTTTGTTTGGACACAATAAAGTATTTTCTTTTAAATACTACACTATGGAAGCCTTTTTATCTTCCCCCCTTCCTGAGTGGTATTGAGTGTATACAACTCAAAGGATAGCGACTGATTGGATGGCATGAGCATTGATGTAAATCAGGATCAGCAACAAGAGAGCGTGGGACGATCGAACGGAATCCGCAAAAGATACCTTGATGCGCACATACACCAAGCCATAGAGGTGAGCATTCTATGAGCACTTACCCGCTTGAAGCACTTTATAAAGGAATCCTTTTGGGGTTAATACACCTACCCCCCTGCAAAAGAGGCATCCTTCACCTGTTTGGAGCACGAATGTTTCTAAGGACTATCTGAGCACAAGTCACTGAAATATCACTACAAGCACTTTATTTATGTTACAAGGACTTTTTGATACACATTTCTATTCCTATATGTTTACACCTGTTTTACCGTGATAATATCAATTTTCTGGTTCATATAATTTATGAAGATGTATGTATTTTATATTGAATATCTATGTGTCACAGATTTTATGCATCTATGCTGAATGTTTTATATTTATAAGTTACATTTTAAGTGAACTGTCACTGAATATTTTTAGACATCTCACCATTTGTATAATATTACTGAAAGGGTTGGCACAGACGGACATTACCTGAGGCTGCGCAGTACCATTCTCCTCCTAAGCTTTATCTTTCTATATTGTCATATAGTAGGTACAGCAGAACCTCTTAACATTATACAGGTCTCATAGTAGCGCGAGGATACACCACTAATTTTCCCACCAAATATAGCTACCGCATCCTCCCCCACATGGTGTAAGCACAAGTTTATTTCCTATACTTACCCATCAAATGAGTAGCACCTCTTTTCTGAAATGGAACCTCACTATATCCACCTATATAGAGATCCTGACCAGCAAAGGCACTTAGGGGTGAACACAATGACATTCCTGGGTCAGAGGCCAAAGCCACACTTGCTTGCGAATATTTGATCGCAATCACAATTTTTTTTTTTTTAGTAATAGGCAGGTGAATGACAAAGGCTCAGTTTGAGACGTACAACACTGCCTATCCACCAGCTAAATTCATTAGGAGTGCCGGTTCACACTTGTGCAATGCAGGAACCCTGCAAATCGACTGCAGGTTCCTGCATCGCATTTCACACTGCCATGTGTGACCTGCTGGGAGCATCAATACATTGTTAATGACACCCCCATTTCAACTCACATATCACAGTGCAAACTAACAGTTCGGACTTTAATCTGATCGCATGGGCGTGAACACCCATGCAATCCAATTCTGGTGTGGACCAAAAGAGAAAAAAAAAGGCTCCTGTGCAACTTCGGTCTGAATGCAATGCAAATTCAGCCATCCTATCTGTATGGCTGAAATCGCATGGACAGCGCATGTGACTTGTACTGCGGTGTGAATCAGACACAATCTTGCACAGTGCAGTGTGAACCGGCACTTACCTTCAATTCTCCACACCTGTTAAAAGGAAAGACTCCACTTATATAACCTTTATCATTTACTTGCAGGTGTGCTGAAGAGGTTAGGTTTTTTTTAATCCACAATTACACCTTCTCATAATTTGTCATTAGCAAGACAGTTAACTTCCCCAAACCCAGCTCCCCCCAAAACAAATTAAAAAAAAAATAGCTCCAGAATTTACATTTATTTGCACAGCAACACAATTAAGTACACTCATTTAGTGGCATTATTATATTAGGTTTTACATTTAGACAAACATTTAGCAATTGGGATCTAATGGCCCTGCTCATAGGAGCTTACAATCTAAAATTTTTCCAAGCCTTATAGTGGACATAGCTTTAATTTCACAGTGTTTAGCAGGCTACACATTTTGTAGTACAACTACTCTCAACAGACACCAACCACCAACAAATGTTTAGCTGCATGATTATACAAAAATACAAAAAAACAGTCAGTCATTCTTAAAAAAAAAAAATACAAAATATTAAAAAGACGCATATTCCAAAACATGACCACCCACCACCCCACATTCCACACACATACATCATTGACGGTTCTGCTGGAAGATGCATTTCTGTGTACATGATTAAGCAATGAGATCAAAGAGTAGAAGGTCAGCAGATGCTCCCAAACCATGAATGCATGGTCAGCAGCAACAATACACAGCACTGACAGCAAAACCACACTTTTGATGGACAAAATGCACAAGAATTTCAACGAACAGCCAAAGTAGGGAATTTGTCATTATGCACAATATCAGCCCTACTCCCCCAAAAACCACAGCAAATAACATGGCCTCTTCGCAGGGCAAACCAACCTCATCTAATGCAGTCAATTATATAACATAGGTTGTATTGCACACGACACGCCCAATGGAAGTACACTCCCACCAGTGTCATTCAATCTGTCTCTTCATGTCTGCCTAACTCAAAGTGATTGCACCTGATAAACAAGAACACTTACAATTTGCAAATGTGTTAGCCCACATGATATTGTCAAAACGCCTGCCTTTACACGCACATGAACTTTAATGGCATCCCAGTCCTAGTCTGTAGGGTTCAATATTGAGTTGGCCCGCCCTTTGCAGCTATAACAGCTTTAACTGGGAAGGCTGTCCACAAGGTTTAGGAGTGTCTATGGGAATGTTTGACCATTCTTCCCAAAGCACTTTTGTGAGGTCAGGCACTGATTTTGGACGAGAAGGCCTGGCTCGCAGTCTCCGCTCTAATTCATCCCAAAGGTGTTCTATCAGGTTGAGGTCAGGACTCTGTACAGGCCAGTCAAGTTCCTCCACCCCAAACTCATTCATCCATGCCTTTATGGACCTTGCTTTGTGCACTGGTCCAAATCAGGAGGGGGGATTATGTTGTGGGGTTGTTTTACAGGGGTTGTTCTTTCACATTTGTGCAACTTAAAATTTGTGTGTTTTTACAGCGATTTGCCGCAATGTTTTGCAGTGATTTTGATGTGACTTGAAGCAATAGCTGTGTAATCCTGAGGTCTATGGACCTCAAGTCACATCAAAGTTGGACCAAAGTAGTGCAGGGACTACTTTGAAGTCACTGCAACTTGAAGTTGCACAGATATGAATGGTACTCATTGAAAATCATGGGGAATGGCTTGTCATATGACTTTGCAGTCCCAAGTCGCAGGAAAAGTCACAAGGGGCCTGAATATAATTTCCAATAAGCACCATTCATATCTGTGCGACTTCAAAGTAGTCCGACTTTGAAGCAACTCGAGGTCGATAGACCTCAGAATTACACAGCTATTGCTTCAAGTCACATCAAAATCATGTCACAAAATTGCGACAAATCGCGGTAAAGTCATGCGACTTTTAGGTCGCACAAGTGTGAAAGCGGCCTTAGCCCAGGTTCACATTGGTGCGATGCAGGATCCAGCATGATTTCAGCACCGGTTCCTGCATTGCACCTCTCCCACAGGCAGTTCACACTGCCTTCTGTGAACCTCTGCGGGTGTCAGTACAATATTAATGACACCCTCAGATTGGTTCGTAGATCACAGTGCTAACTGTGGATTCCAATAGGAATCGGATCGCAGGAGTGAGAACACCCATGCGACCTGATTCTGGTGCAGGGAAAAAAAGGTCCCTGCACTGCTATAGCTGCAAAGGCTTGACTAAATCAAATTTGAACCCTACAGACTAAGACTGGGATGCTATTAACTACTTGCCGACCGTCAACCGCAGGTTGACGGTGACAAGTTGGCTCGATAAGGCAAATCGCCGTCATACGACGGCGGCTGCGATCACGAGCCGTGTGCGCGCGCGCGCCCCCTAGGCGCGGGTACTGCAGTGGCATTCGACACAGAGCCGATCAATCTTCAGGGCCAGGCCAATGATTTTTGGCCTGGCCCTTCCGATCGGTCCTGTCAATGACATTGCTCCTCTGCCTCTGAAATGTAAACAGAAGCAGAGGAAGTTAGCTCCCCTTCCTCCCTGAAGCCCTTTTCGGTTTCAGCGAGGAAGAAGGAGCATTAAAAAACGTGAGTTGCACAACAGCACACTGACACCAGGTCACATAGGCACATTTAACCCCTTGATCACGCCCTGATCACCCCCCAGTTAACCCTTTCACTCCCTGTCACCCCCTGTCACAGTATCACATAGTGCAGCGATCTGATTTTTACCGATCACTGTACTTGTGACCCTTGTGACGCTAAATCAGTGTTAGGTTAGGCTAGTACTAGGCCTAGTTAGGTGAAAATACCCCCCTTTGCCCCCCAATAAAGTTTTTAACCCCTTGATTGCCCCCTGTCACCTGTGATCACCGTATAAGTGTCACGGGTGACGCTAGCTAGATAGATAGTTTTTTTTTTCAATCAGATTACCCTCCGTGAATACCTTTTATAGGTTTTAACCCCCGATGGCCCGGCGGTGACCCCAGTTAGGTTTTAGTGTGCGTTAGGGTCAGTGTAAACGCCAGGCAGGGTCAGTTAGCGAGGTACTCTGACACGCACGCACGCACATTAGGTAGGTGCTAGATATTATTGTAGTATCTGATCAGATCAATATCTGCGATCTGATCAGATATATTAGCATCCTCAATAGATTAGGGTTCTAAAAACGCAGTGTTAGCGGGATCAGCCCAGATAACCGCTAGCACCTGCGTTTAGCCCCTCCGCCCAGCCCAGCCCACCCAAGTGCAGGATCAATAGATCGCTGTCACTTACCAAACACAACACACATATCTGCAGCCTTCGCAGAGATCACGCCCGATCCCTGCGAATTCTGACTGTGATTTTGGTAGCGTTTGAAGCAGGCTCTGACAACCAGGTGTGCTTTTTTGCCTGTGAGTCACGCTAGTGTACGTTTCAAATTTAGAAAGCCCAAAATGTCTGGCCGCACGTACACTAGTGAAGAGGCCTACAATGTGCTGAGTTTGACAGATGAGAGCGATGGGGAAGCCTCACTGTCAGAATCAGACTCAGCATATGAACCTGTAGACAGCAGCGGCACCCTGACAGATAGCTCTGATGACGAAGTTGTGGTCCCTGCTAGAGTCAGGCGTACCAGACCCCGTTCTGCTGTCACTGATGTGCATGAACCGCAGGGCTCTCGTATGCAGCAGAGAGCCAGTACTAGTGCTGCTACCCATTCCGGTGACCTGGCAAGCACCAGCGGCCTAGTACATCCTGGACATAGACAAACCAGCACTGCAGTAACACTTGGTGACGTGGCGAGTCCCATAAGTGCAGTACAAGCTGGTGTGGCTAGCACGAGTAATGCCCCGCAGCCACGAAGAAGACGAACACAGGCCCGCAAAGCCCATAGTGCCCTTCCTGACGCGCTTGCAAACCCTGATTGGCAACCCACCACTGATGCAGCCCCCGTACTTCCCCCATTCACTGGCCAACCTGGAATCACGGTGAATACAGCTGATTTTACGGCCATTGATTTTTATTCGCTGTATTTCACAGAAGATCTCTATAGATCTATTGTGGACCAAAGCAATTTATATGCTGGTCAATTCATCGCCATTAATCCCCATTTGATACTTGCCAGAGACTGGAAACCAATCATGGTTCCAGAGTTTAAGACCTTTCTGGGCCTTTCCTTCCTCATGGGCATAACTAAAAAAACTGAATTGCGGTCATATTGGTCCATGCACCCAATTCACCATATGCCCGTGTTCTCTGCTTGCATGTCCAGGGCACGGTAGGAGCAGATTTTGCGGTTCATGCACTTTAGTGATAATGAACTTAGTCGTCCACGGGGTGACGCTGAATTTGACCGGCTCTACAAAATTTGGCCCCTCATAAACCACTTCAACCAGAAGTTCACCGCACTTTTTATTCCCTCAAAGTTGTGTGCGTGGACGAGTCCCTGGTTAAATTTTCTGGCCGTCTTGCTGTCAAGCAGTACGTCCCCAGCAAGCGTCCCAGATACGGGGTCAGACTGTATGTCACTCTGTGACAGGGCCACAGGCTATACACATAGTTTCATGGTTTATGAGGGCAAAGATAGTCAGGTAGAGCCGGAAGGATGCCCAGACTACATAGGGAGCGCATGCAAGATTGTGTGGAGCTTGGTGTCACCCTTATTTGGAAAGGGGTACCACTTATACGTGGACAATTATTACACGAGCGTGCCACTGTTTAGTCACTTATTTGATCATCAGATTGGCGCATGTGGCACCGTGCGACCTAATCGCCGGGGCTTCCCCCAACGGCTTGTAGATTCCCGTCTTAGTCGGGGGGGAGAGAGCCTGCGCTAAGTGTAATAATTTGCTCGCGATGAAGTGGAGGGACAATCGGAATGTTTTCATTCTGACCTCCCTTCATGCAGATACGACAGTGCAAATTTCTACGGCGACTGGTCTTGTGGAAAAGCCCCTCTGTGTCCACGAATATAACCTAAATATGGGAGGGGTGGACCTCAATGATCAGTTACTGGCGCCATACCTAATTGCCGGTAAAGCGAGATGCTGGTACAAAAAGTGTCTCTATATTTTTTTCAATTGGCTTTGCTGAACGCTCATGTCTTATACAGAGCGTCAGAACTGACAGGATCCTTCCTCAAATTCATGGAAGAGATCGTCACAGCCCTTCTGTTTCCAGATGGTGCTGCACCCCCTGTTCACAATGTGAATGCAGTTAGCCGGCTGCATGGGAGGCACTTTCCACGTCTCCGTGGTACCCCAGGCCAAAGAACACCCCAAAAGAGATGTCGTGTCTGCAGACGACGCGGATACAGGCGTGACACCCGCAGTTATTGCAAAACCTGTCCTGACCAGCCTGGTCTCTGCTTCAATGACTGTTTTGAACGCTATCACACATTAGTGAATTATTAGCGTAGGGTGCAGCAGACACAGTGATAGGCACACTGACATAGGGTCTCCAAAGATGCCAGTGCATTTTGAGAGACCCAAACCTGGAACCGATTTTTAGTTACAAAAAAAAAGGCGTACCAAAAAAACCCCTAAAAAAATAAAAAAAATTTAAAACAACAAAAAAAATAAAAAAAGTTAACAAAACAAAAAAAATATAAAATAAAAAAAACAAAAACAGTTGTACGTTTCTTTTTTTCTCTCTCTCTCTCTTGTTTTCTCTCTAATCTCTCTCTGTTCTATCTCTATTGTTAATATTTTCTATGCATACCTGTTTGTTACTGTTTTTATCATGTTTTTTTTGCAGGTATGTCATTTTTTATGTTAATGCTTACCTGTAATGTTATATTGTTAATGTGTTTTTTTTTTCTTTTTAGCAGGTATGTAATGTTTTTATGTAACTGTGTTTTATTAATTGTTTATTCCTTTTCAGGTACGCCATTCAGCTGCAGCACTGATTTATTAATGGTGACAGCAAAAGCGTTTGCTCCCACCATTCATATAAATAGAGCAAATATACCGGAGCATAGGGGCAGTGGGTGGAAATTGGGGCGGATTGCCCCTATGCTCCGGTATATTTTTTTAAAAAGTGGCTATGCCCACCATTAGAAGTGGGAGGATGAAGGGAGGTTTACTAATGGTGGGCATACCCACCGATTGATTCTTTTTTTCATGAAAAAAAGAACATTACTATATATGCCCAACAAGGACCAGCGACATACTAGTGTGTTGCTGGTCTTCTCAGGCTATCCTGTCCCACCGGGGAACGTGAGAATGCAGCTGGTGGTTCCGCCAGCTAACCATAGAGCTGATTGAAGACTAGAATGGCTCC
>BLSH010066417.1:53430-66120 GCA_018402905.1 Glandirana rugosa
TTATTATTATTTTTTCAACAACGTTATTATAGTGACAAAATGTGAAGTTCGTAGTGGTTTATCGTGTCGTATTTGAGGTCAGATTACATTAAGGTGGTGAATAGACACGTTTCTTTACATTGTTCAATGAGAAGAGGGCTGATTCTGCCCTTAGATGTTCGGCAACCCCCTTCGGGGCCGCTAATCCAGCGTGCCACGGTGTACGCGGTTAGACTATGAGGGCAAAGATAGTCAGGTAGAGCCGGAAGGATGCCCAGACTACATAGGGAGCGTTGGCAAGATTGTGTGGAGCTTGGTGTCACCCTTATTCGGAAAGGGGTACCACTTATACGTGGACAATTATTACACGAGCGTGCCACTGTTTAGTCACTTATTTGATCATCAGATTGGCGCATGTGGCACCGTGCGACCTAATCGCCGGGGCTTCCCCCAACGGCTTGTAGATTCCCGTCTTAGTCGGGAGAAGAGTAACTTGTTACATTTCTTTGCACAGATAAGTGGTGGAATTACATTAGACTGGAGTTTATGCTGTGCTATTTGGTGATGCTTGAAGTGTAAAACAGTGATATTATTGCAACAACTTTTTTATTATTATTTCTTTTTATTATTATTTATTATATGTAGTATTATTATTTATTATATTATTATTATTATTATTATTATTATTTATTGTTTGTGCTTTGTGAAGATACCTGTGTGAGTTAAGGAAAAGATTTTTATGAGATGGACAGCAACAAGCAAAAGACAGAGAAAAACATGAGAAGATTGCATATTGTAACATTTTTAAAAACAAATTAGATGATGAAATAGCAACATTGTTGCAGGGACAGTTTGTTTGAGAGAAAGATACATTTCATCTCAACATGAAAAGGATTTCTTTAGGGAAGTTACAATTGTACCATTAGAATCAATGGCTGAACCTTGCATTGGGCTTCTCAAGAAGGCATATTAGCCAACGCGAATTTCCCTTCTCAAAAAGACATTATAGGCAAGTGCAAATTTGCAAATTTACTATACCGCCCTCTAAAAAAGGCACGGGAGTTAAAATGAGGGAATTTTCTTGTCTGAGCATGCTCAGTTGTGCTGATGAATAGTCAGGAAAAAAGGGGGAATTTGGCTCTTTTCAGACTTTCAATGATATTTCAGATTATATATCACTTTTTCAAACAATTTAAAAGCAGATCATCATTAAACAAGATACTACATTTTTAAAAATAATTTAGGTGATCCTATCATGCTCTAAACATTATTTCCATTTGCAATTCCCTTGCTTCTACCACGACTATTTTTTTAGTCAGTCACTGTTGTTTGGGCGCTATAGTGAATTTGATTCTGGGACTATTTTCTCCCTCAGGGCTTTAGTGAATTCCATTTCCGTGCTAATTAGCGCGAATTTGCGATTTTGCTCGTTAAAATTTGCACGAAGGCATAATCGCGATATAGTAAATGACCCCCTATGTGTCGCTTCGCTTTTCCGTCCACCGTCTCAAGGTAGGTTCCAAACCAGATTTTCAGTTAAATAAACCAGGAAGAGAACAAGGTTTGCTCTACCCTGGGACTTTGAGAGCGTTCAGCCTGAGAGAGCTGACACACAGAGCTTTATGCTTTGGACAAAAAGAAAGGTTTGCACCTGGCACGTTCCTTTGACCTTGGATTTAGGCAAGCATTTGTGTTTAAAGTATTTTACTTATTTTTTTTTAATGTACTGCAGAAATTAGTTGGAGATGCGGTGGGAGATAAAGGGTGGAGGGTGGTGAAAGTGTGACTGGAGAGGAGCTTTAGGCTAGGCTCAGACCAAGTGTTTACTGCATATCTATTTTCCTGTGAAGTAAAGTATATTTCATTTTTTTTTTAAATGATCATTTGCTCTGAGGTTTATGTGTATCTGTGGGACTCTTGCAAGTGGCACATTTAAAAGGCATATTTTGTGGGGCTATGACTATGGACTATGACATGTGTGTGCCATGTATACAGTAGACTGAGGTTCTATTTAAAGAGGTTGTAAACCCTCCCGATTTTCCACCTTAATGCATCCCAATGCTGTCAATCAAGTCCAGTGACGTGGGAGTGGGGGCAGGGCTGAGTCCTGTTGTCTGTGTCAATGGACGCAGCAACAGGACTTGGGTGCGTGCGCGCACGTGTGACTCCAGAGAGAGCACTTCTCCGACAAGGCAGTCGATGCGGGGAGGAGCCAGGGGCACCCAGAAGAGGAGGATGGGGGCCACTCTGTGCAAAACCCTTACACAGAGGAGCTAAGTATAACATGTTTGTTAATTTAAGAAAAAAAAGGAAACCTTTAGTATCACTTTAAAGGATAAGTTCACCTTTTCAGTTGAAAAAAAATAAATAAATGCACATATTATTGCAGGAAAAAAAATGTGCATTTATTATTTTTTCCTCAAGGAGCCTGGAAAGCATTGCACCTGTAATCAGTGGATCAGGGGTGCAATGCCAGACACTTGCAGACAAGAATTGCAGTTTTCAGCCCATATCTGCATATGGGTTGACTGTTTACAAGCTGCAGGGCTTGTGAATGAACTATGAGGCTGTTCATCAGCAACCTCGCAGTCCACCCAGAACTACAGCTGCAATGGCTGATGGTAGTTGTAGTTCGCTCATTCACAGCCCCGCAAGGCCACATCATTTTCAAATAGCGACAGTGGGCGATTGGAGAAGATCTCCTGCTCATTCCTGGGGTGGAGAGGGGGAAAGGCTGCAGCTGCTGAAACATGTTACATGTTCCACCCTAAATATGGGCGGAACATGTAACATGTTCCAAAAGGTGAACTTATCCTTTAACCATGACACTGGGAAAGACCATAGTTTAAATACACATTTTATTTGGCAGTGTGAGATCTCTGCTCTTCACTTTGTTGTCCAGATTTGTTGAAGCTTTAATCCAAAAATAAATTCATTGCAGCAGTTACTTCCTCCACCTTTCATCATCTCTTTTTAGAGTGGGCAGTGAATAGACAAAATGATTCTCACACTTTTTTTTTCATTACCTTCAGCACCTTCAGTACTGCTCATTTTTGCTATCAGAAAGTATTAGTATTGTCGACATGATATCATTAGAGATTGTTAGTAGCTCGCCCAACAAATGTATGTCCAACATCTGAATTTTTATCCCTGCACCGTTTGTTTGGTATCGTATCATTCAAAAATAAAATCATTGTTGCAAGGGACTTCAAAACCGGGTGGCCTGGATGCTCCCTTTACGAGGCCACCCCGGGAATTAAACAAAGACATCACACACCAGATGGAGTCAAAGCATATTCATTTTATTCTTCCGGAATCAGAAGTTTTATACAAAGTTAATAAAAGGATGGGTTTCAGTATAGAGGGAGTGGTTTTAACATAAGGGGTGCTTGGCTTCTAGGAAAAAAAGGTGGTAATTTCACAAGTTAGAATATTCTCAGAGGAAATTAATCACATTATAATACTTAGTCTAAACATATTTAGCAATCAGGTTATTTGCATGGGAAACCATCTCTAAAACCCAAACATCACCAATATGTCATGACACCTGGGGTCAGGTGACAGATGCACACCGCTGGAGGGGGAATCATACCGAGGGTTGCAAAGCCCACCGCTAAGGTTGTGGACCTATAGCTAACTTCTGCTAATGAGTACTGGCTTACAAGCTGGTGGGGCCCCTGGAGCACGGACACTGGAACACAGCGAGCTAGTGCATCGGTTTCCCCAGGGCGCGGAGTCTAAGAGTCAGTAGGTATTCACCAGAACCTCTGGTGGTGAGGGTGTATTTGGCTGCAACTGGATCCAGGTTGCGCCCCCCCCCCCTGGGTCCCCTAGCTCATGCTCGGCTGGCTACATGTGGAAGAGAGGAAGCAGCAGCACAGGAACAGCTAAGGATAGTTAGCGGCCTAGCAAAGGGTCAGGGCCTCAGGCAGGCAGGGATAAACAGAGAACAAGCCAAAGTTTGGGGTATCAGGCAGGCAGGGATAGTCAGAACAAGCCAAATAACCGGAAATAGACACAGAACATACAACAGAAACAACCACACATGAAGCCAAACACACACAACATTGATCGGCATTGCAGACTTGCACTGCCAGGTATTATATAATGTTCCTAATTAGGGCCTGGGGTGGAGCTCAGCTGAGGAGGGCTACTAAAGCACACAGGTGAGGGAGGCACGGCCTCTATCTGGACACATGCAGCAAGGTAAGCAACACACAACACATGAATGTTACTGTGGTTTCATGACACAACAACACAAGTCACAGGTGTGCGAACATAAACCACACTCAGTTATATGAAAAATAAGAAAAATATCACAGCATAGAACACCATTAACCCTTCAATTGCCTTTCTAGAAGCCTAAAAATAACTGAATATTTGATCTTTTTTTTTGTTCGGTTTTAGCATGTTGTAAAAGCCTAGTCACCAAAGCTTAAGACTTCCATGATGACCAGTTGGTTACCTCTCTGGCTAATTAGGCAACGTCTGAGAAATTATATAAAGGGAAATTTGTTATTTCCCAAACCCAAGACAGATTAGCAAAAACTGCAGTGTTTTTGAAGAAATGTGTTTTGGGTGCCAGAGTAGTCTACAGACTCTCTACTCTGGGTAGGAATGACCATTTATACCAAGAGTGTTGCTTGGTAAAGGACAGTACCCAGACCAGTACCCAGGACAGTACCCAGACCAACAAAGGACAGCACCCAGACCAACAGATACCGTTGCTCTCTTTTTCTGTAATTGTTGCTGTCATCCCAAAGATTACACACATATTTAAGTTTTATATGCTGAACTTTGGCTCTAAAATGTGTTTATATCTTGTACAGTAATGCTCACACCTCCATAAGTCCTTAGAATTGTGTTGGGTAAATCATTTAGTGAATTAGACAATCTGGTATGTTTTTCTAATTAAATACTGGGTTTATTTTTTGTCCTGTACTTCACAATGCATAAATCTTCATCTCTTAATAAATACCCATTGATTAACATTGAAATGGTTAGTACTTTTTTTGAACCATTAAGTAGTTCATCCAATTAATTAACATTAATTTAAGTAATGATAGTACATTTTTAAATTTCAGTGATATCGTCATGATTATATTAGTTTTAGAGTCAGCTGAATTGTATCCAAATTTTATTTTAATACCAATGAAAGTTGTTTCTAAATGTCAGCTTTGTTTTATATGGTTTAATTAGGAAAAGTAAAAATTATAATGTTTAAGGAAAATAAGAGAACAAAAATAAAAGAAAGGGTAGAGAAATGGCAACGGGGACAACATAGACTCTTTGTGCCCTTTATGTGTCTGTTTGGACCCTACCAATGCCCCAGTTCGCAATGTATCTGTAGACATCTGCTTTTTGGCATGTTGTCATCTAAAACTTAGGAGCACATTTTCATTTGGGCATGAAAAATGTGTTAAGTTTATTTACTACAAAAAGTGCCCTTAGGTAGTGGTAAAGGTGGGTGGCCAGAAACAGCCAAATTACCCCCCAACCGACAGACCAATGTCATGCTTGGGAGATGGGCTAGGGCTACCCCAGGATGGAAATAACAAGCCATTTAGACCAAATAGCCACATTTGCACAATTGGTCAGGAATCCTATGAGATATAGTCATAGGGCTACCCATGATGTACAGAAGTAGGAACAACTCAGTGATTGTGGGTGTGATTGCCATCATCCCGATAACATCAGTTTAAGACATATCCTCATTGAGTGGGATTTTTAAGGCAATCAATACATATTTATGTAAAATATTATATTATTGAAAAATTATCATCATAGAAATTGTAAAAAAGGCACATGCAATCTTTCCATAAGCATAAATTCAAAATAACATATATCAAAAGTACTTCCCAGTCAGGTGGTTACAAATGTGGTATTCCCCAGCTACTTGTTGGTATTCCATCCTGTTGGCAGATGGATGGATACATCCAGTAGAATGGGGGCTCTGACGCGTTTCAAAGTACAGATACAAATAACTTCTTCCTCAGAGAAAATACCACATCTGCAATGCAAAATAATAATACTTACAGCATTAAGATACATATACATATTCATTTACAGGTTATGTCTGTTTCAGGCATGCTGAAAACACACTTACAGTATATTCCATGTCCAACTCGAGTAACTCCACAGCTTTACACAGGGGGGGCATCCCCATACTTCCCCATACGAAACCGCAGACAACTTGTACAAAAATCAGGCGCTATTGCTTTAAAGATACAAAAATTATAATTACTGTACTGAGTAATAAAGTCTCACCATCCAACATCACATGTGTACAAAAGGCTTCCTCTTCCACAGATACATAAATTGGGGATAAATATACTCACTAATGCCTGGCATTGTTGTATAGATTGCACAGAGTACAGTCTACCACATAGGATAAATAATTCCTCACTCTGTCAGCTCCTCATCAAAATGAATGGAGTCTGTGCAAAAAATAACCTTCTCTACCGAGGTGGGAAGGAGGAATGGTGCCAGATGTGGTTCACGGCATTCCCATATAGCATGATAACGTCACACGTCCCCCCATCACGTCCCATCTCTAGGATGACCACATCCGGAGACCAAAGGACTGCGCCATATTGGAGACAATTCCACCGCTGACACAGGATATCTCCAAAGCAAAGCCTGGGAGATCCCCAGGCGTGTTGAAGAAAACAAAAAGGCCCCAGGTGAGTGATCCCTGGGGCCTACCTGTGTCGGGTACAACTTTGGATTTCTTTATCCTATGTGGTAAACTGTACTCTGTGCAATCTATACAACAACACCAGGCATTAGTGAGTATATTTACCCCTATTTATGCATCTGGGGAAGAGGAAGCCTTTTGTGGCCAACTCACATGTACACGTGATGTTGGATTGTGAGACTTTATTACTCAGTACAGACTTTATTACTCAGTAAAGTCATTATATTTTTTGTATCTTTAAAGCAATAGGGCCTAATTTTTGAACAAGTTGCCTGCAGTTTCTGTACAGCAGGAACAGCATGATAGTAGACGTATGGGGATACCCCCCTGTGTAAAGCTGTGGAGTTACTCAAGTTGGACGTCCATCTGCTAACAGGATGGAATACCAACAAGTACCTGGGGGATACCACATTTGTAACCACCTGACTGTGAAGTACTTTTGATATATGCTATTTTGAATTTATGCTTATGGAAAGATTGCACATGCTTTTTGTACATATTTTATGATAAAAATTTTTCAATAAAAAAATATTTTATATAAAAAATGTTTTGATTGCCTTAAAAATCCCACTCAATGAGGATATGTTTTAAACCCATGATGTACAGATGTCTCCAGAGGCACCTGTGGGCACCCAGAGAAGAAGACTGAGGGGTGAGGCACCAAATGGTTAATGTGGCCAAAAAGACCTAACAGTGGGTGGGACTTAACATGGCACAGTTAAATTAACCTACTCACTGTGTACACTGTACACATATGCCACAGTCCTTGTACCCACAAAATATGCCTTAATTAATGTACAGACGAGTACAAACCACAGCACCCTTGTTTTAAAAAAAAAATTAAACTCACATTAAATATGCTTTTCTACACCTATTCTACCTTAAAGAAGAATATCACAAGTATATAATGTATTTAGAGTGCAGTGGTCAGTGGTATGTCATATAAATTCCAGCAGACAGAGTGGAGTAGTCAGGAATATGAAATGTGCAACGTTTTTGTCATAGTAAAGGGGTGTGTAATTCACAGAGTGCAGGGGTCAGTATTGCATAGCCCATAGACTGCAGGACTCAGGAGTCTGTATCGTACAGAGTACAGGGGCCAGAAGTACGTTACACAAGGGGTGAAGGGCTCAGGAGTACATAAGGCACAGAGTACAGGGGTTAGAAGTACATAAGTGTCAGACTGAGACAGAAGTTCAGTAAAAATCACACTTTTTAATACAATGGTAAAATAGTACAAAGAGAGCAAACATAGTCAAAACAAAGCCAGAGTTTGGTAACCAGAGCAGGTAGTCGGAACAAGCCAGTGAAACAGGAATCCAGAGATCAGTGTAGTAGAGGTAGCAAACAGGATCAGGAATCAGAATGGAAGTCAGCCAGGCAAAGTCTTTAATCCAGAAATCAGCATAGTCAGAGGCAGCAAACAGGATCAGGAACCAGAAGGGAAGTTAGCCAAGAAAAGTCTTTAACAGGAAAACACAGCAAAGAGTATCCATATATGTTGACCAGGCGAAGGCACAGGAGGTATGATCCAGGCAGTTTAAACAGCCAGCGTGGCTAGCTAACAAGCAGGAAATGAAGACCAGGTGAGTCACTGTGGAATGAGGAGTACAGGCAATTAACCGACAGCTGAGCAATTAGAGCTCTGAGAAGGGAGGGCTGAGCCCAGCCCTGACAGCAATCCCTCCTAGTACTCATTTCTCCTCACAGCCCTAAACCCCCTTCCTAGCACAGAACACTATGCTAGCCAACCAACTTAGTACAGACCCTCCTTTTCCCAATACAGACCACATCCAAGCTAAACCCTCCGTACAGACATTGCAGTCGAACCCTCAGTACAGAGCCCCCAGTTTGGGCATCTGTCTCAATATAGACCCCCATCCCATCCCACAGTACAGATCCCTTCCCCCTTAAAGTGTATCTATTGTCAAAATTTAAAATTGTATATTCATTTTCAAGCTTAATGAGTTTTTTCTAGCCTACTCCTATAATTATGAAAAATATTTTAGTTTGTAGACTTATTTTGTGAATAATCCTACACATTTACAGGCAGTCCCCGAGTTACATACACCCAACTTACAAATGACCTATACTTAGAAACAGAGGTTGACAACAGGAATGAGGGGAAATATACCCCTATGAGTTATCATGGGAGAAAGGTGTCTCTACTACAGCTTTATCACCAATTATTGTTTCCACAACAACCCAACATTTTCAAAATCCAATTGTTACAGGGACAAAAAGTGAGATGAAATCTCCTGAACAGGGGCATGGACAGCGAAACAAAAGTTACCGGGGTGTTAATCCTTCCCTATGCTATCCAAAAAACGTAATTATTTTTTTTGGCTTGAGTTACACTTAAAAAATGTACCTGTGCTTACACTCATGGTTCAGAAGATGTAACCTCCTCAAAATGTATATCTGAACCTTTTTCAAACCATACCTATTAAGATACCCACCCATTACTTCAAAAAGGCACATTCTCTATTCACGAACTTCATCTGATCACGTAGACGACCCCGCATCTCCCGAAACCAACTGTCCCTACCCAAGCAGTATGGGGGACTGGCACTCCCAGACATTTTGAAATATTACCAAGCAGTCCACCTGGGGAAGCTTATAAATTGGAGTTGACATTCTACTGATAAGTTGTGGGTACAAAGAGAATAGGCTCAAACTGACATCCTATTGAAGGGGGCGCCATGGTGTTTTAGCAATTTATCATCCAACATAAAGCTGCACCCCATCATAGGACCCACTACCCAGATATGTGCACTTGGGTTTTTAAGCAATCCTCTTTATCGACTGCAGACTCTCCTCTATTACCCATTTTGGGAAACTCAAAGTTGCTCCTTGCACAGATGGAAAGAGCTGCAAGGGCTGGGACAGTGATAATAATGGAGGATTTTAACTACCCGGAAATTAACTGGAGTAATGGCACTGCTGGGACAGCTAAAGGGCAAAAATGTATAAACCTATTACAGGACAATTTTATGGTCCAGTTTATTGAGGCCCCAACTAAGAATGACGCTTTGCTGGACCTGTTAATCTCAAACCATGCAGAGCTTATTACCAATATTCATGTAAAAGAACATCTGAGTAACAGTGACCAAAACATGATTTCATTTAATGTAAGCTGCAAACAACAAACACACACGGGAAAGATGAAAACACTTAATTTTAAGAGAGCAAATTTTACAAAGATGAGGGCTGCTCTCCAGGACTTAGACTGGGAGGGAATATTGACATCGATGAACACAGAACAGAAATGGGAATTTTTCAAAAAAACTGTATGCAAACTCACTGCAAAGTATATTCCCATGGGCAATAAGTTTAAAAGGCTAAAAAGAAAACCTATGTGGCTCATGGCCAAAGTTAAAAAAGTTATAAATGATAAGAAAAGAGCATTTAAAAAATATAAAAATGAGGGAACACTATCATCTTTAAAATGTTACAAAGAATATAACAGAATATATAAAAAGGAAATCAAGGATGCAAAAATTCACAAGAACGACAGATTACAAAAGATAGTAGGACAAACCACAAAAAATTCTTCAAATATATTAATAGTAAAAAGGTCAGGTCTGAGCATGTAGGCTCTTTACAAAATAATCTAGAGTCCGTGACTGGGGACAAAGAGAAGGGAAACTTATTAAATACTTTCTTCAGCTCTGTGTATACAAAGGAGCATGGGGGATCTCATGTCCATGTCGGGGGTGATAGTGACACAGCCCCAAATGATCCACAAAATGATCCACAATGACTCAAAAGTGAAATGGTCCAGAAGTATTTAGGTAGATAAAGCACCTGGACCAGATGGCATCCATCCACGGATCCTAAAGGAATTGAGCTCTGTCATTTCAAAGCCATTGTATCCCATTTTTAGGGACTCCTTAATGACTGGAATAGTACCACTGGATTGGCGTAGGGCCAATGTGGTGCCCATGTTTAAAAAGGGATCAAAGTCTTTACCAAGTAACTATAGACCTGTTAGTTTAACTTCTATAGCTGGGAAGATACTGGAGAGTTTAATAAAAGACCACTTAGATGAGTTCTTGTTGGATAAAAATATTTTAAGCAACAGACAGCATGGATTCATGAAAGTCAGAAGTTGTCAAACAAACCTGATTTCTTTTTATGAGGAGGTAAGTAAAACTTTGGACAGAGGGGTGGCTGTGGACGTGGTATACTTGGATTTTGCAAAAGCGTTTGACACCGTTCCCCACACACGGCTAATGTGTAAGGTAAAGTCTACAGGCTTGGAAAGATCAATTTGTAAATGGATAGAAAACTGGCTAAAAGACCGAATTCAGAGAGTAGTGGTTAATGATTCTTATTCTGAATGGTCTAAGGTTATCAGTGGTGTACCCCAAGGTTCAGTATTGGGACCCTTACTTTTCAATATATTTATAAATTATATAGGGTCTGGGATTAAAAGTACCATTTTAAGTGTTTGCAGATGACACCAAGCTATGCAGTGGAATAAAGTCCTTGCAGGATGTCTCCAACTTACAAGCAGACCTCAATGCTATCTAGTAATGCCAATCTAGTTGGGCGACTATTAGGCAAATGAGGTTTAATGTTGATAAATGTAAACTTATGCACTTGGGGGCTAAGAATATGCATGCATCGTACATACTAGGGGCAGTACAACTGGGGGAATCCATACTGGAGAAGGATCTGGGGGTTTTGGTAGATCATAAGCTTAATAATGGCATGCAATGCCAAGCTGCGGTTTCCAAAGCAAGCAAAATCCTTTCTTGTATTAAGAGAGGCATGGACTCCAGAGATAGATACATTATTTTGTCCCTGTACAAATCATTAGTAAGACCTCTTCTGGAATATGCAGTTCAGTTTTGGGCACCAGTTCTCAAAAAGGATATCGGGGAACTGGAGAAAGTGCAGAGAAGGGCAACCAAATGAATAAGAGGCATGGAGGAGCTCAGCTATGAGGAAAGATTAGAGGATCTGAATTTATTCTCTCTTGAGAAGAGGAGATTAAGAGGGGATATGATCAACATGTACAAATATATAAGTGGTCCATATAGTGAACTTGGTGTTGAGTTATTTACTTTAAGGTCATCACAAAGGACAAGGGGGCACGCTTTACGTCTAGAGGAAAAAAGATTTCATCTACAAATATGGAAAGGTTTCTTCACTGTTAGAGCTGTGAAAATGTGGAATAGACTCGCCCCAGAGGTGGTTTTGGCCAGCACAGTTCATTACTTAAAAAAAGACCTGGATTCTTTCCTTAATGTAAATAATATAACTGAGTACTAACATTTTTAGGTAGTGTTGATCCAGGGTGTATCCGATTGCCTCTTGGGGGATCAGGAAGGAATTTTTTTCCCCGTTATAGCAAATTGGATCATGCTTTGCTGGGGTTTTTTTCCTTCCTCTGGATCAACTGTGGGTGAAGGATTGTATATGGGATTGTTTGGTTATATATCATTTTTTTTTTTTTTTTTGGTTGAACTAAATGTCTTTTTTCAACCTGACTAACTATGTAACTATGTAACTATCATGTGATGATGGGGGCTCTGATGTGATGGAGGGCTCTGATGTGATGATGGGGGCTCTGATGTGATGTGAGGGCTCTGATGTGATGATAGAGGACACTGATGTGATGATGGGGGTTTTAATGTGATGGGGCTCTAATGTGATGGGGGGCTCTGATGTGATGATGAGGGCTCTAATGTTATGGAGGGGACTCTGATGTGATGATAGGGGACTCTGATGTGATGATAGGGGACTCTGATGTGATGGGGGCTCTGATGTGATGGAGAGCTCTGATGTGATGGGGGCTCTGATGTGATGGAGAGCTCTGATGTGATGATGGGGGCTCTGATGTGATGATGGGGGCTCTGATGTGATGGAGGGGGCTCTGACATGATGATGGTGGCTCTGATGTGATGAGGGCTCTGATGTGATGGGGGCTCCAATGTGATGGAGGGGACACTGATGTGATTATGGGGGCTCTGATGTGATGGGGGGCTCTGGTGTGATGATGGGGA